>PVKS010047970.1:0-12600 GCA_004027875.1 Aplodontia rufa | reverse complement strand
ATCTGTAATGCTTAGAGATGACTAACAATTTTTCTTCCTAAGTGGTTTTAAGAACAATCTTTCCTATGAATTTTAACACAAAGTATACTCAGTATGTTAGTTTACTAACTCTACTTTTATCATACACTGGCAACCTCTTTTAACATCTAGACAAACTAGATGTGGATTAGGACTCACTTGTCCTTTATATACACTATTTGCACAGCTTAGTAAAACAAAACTCATAGACATAAGGGACAATGGTCAATCTTGCTTCACAGAAAAACATATTGGTATGAAGCCCTTTGGAGTACACTGGTTTATACTCCATATACTCCTCCCTCCCTGAACCAACACAAATATATGCACTGTTCAGAGAAGTGTTTTGATCATTGTTTCCAAAAGACAGTTATTTCATTATGAATTTTAACAAAAAGGTATCTACAAAATGTTTTATTTACTACCTCTACTTTTAACATATTTTGTGCACTTCTAAACATCTAGAAAGACTAGATGTTTCAAATAAGGACTTAAGTTTGTCCACTATGTACATAGTAGTGTTGAATAAACTACACATATGCAACAATGGTTATATCTGAAAGCGTCTTCTCAGCAGGATCATTCCAGCCTAGACTCTTTAATTTTTCCATTTCCTTCTCTCTTATGTCACATGTGATATAGGCACATGTGTCACTCAGACATGATGTTACAATTTCACTTCCCAAAGTCCTTCTCAGAAGACTGCCTTTCTATGAATTTTAAGACAAAGTGTACAAAATGTGTTAGTTTACTAACTCTACTTTTGTCATACATTGGCAACCTCTTTAATATCTAGAAACTAGATATCATAAAATTAGGACTCCTTTGTCCAGTATATATACAATATATACAGTACAGCAAAGTTAAATGAAATGCATATTACAGGGCAACAGAGCAACAGGTAAACTGAAATTTTCTAGCACACTGTAACAAAACACCTTTTGCAACTTATTCCCTCCCACCTCCCTCAACCCAATGAACAAGTACAGACAGTATACTGTTCAGAGGTGATTTAACAATTCCAAACACAGTACTTAGCAGTTTTTAAAAGCTATTTACAAACTTTTATTCTACTACTTCTACTTTTAAATATATCAAGCACTTCTAAACATATAGAAGGACTAGATATTCCATATAAGAACTTGTCCACTATGCACACAGAACTGGCAAATGAAATTGCAAAAGTAGCAATGGCTGTAATCTGAGGTATCTTCTAACATGACCACCATTTTGTCCTGGAACCTTCTCTTCTCCACTTCCTTCTACTTTCACTCCAGTGGGCATGAACAGGTATATGCTTAGAGATGGTTGGACAAATTCATAACCAGAAATCATTTACAGAGGACAAGCTTTCCTATGGATTTCAACACAAAATATATAAAATGTGCTAATTTTACTAACTACTTGGTCATACACTGGCAACCTCTTTAACATCTAGAGACTAGATGTTGCAAAATTGGGATTCATTTGTCCATTATATACACTATATACATAGCAAAACAAAATGCACAAAACATACAGAAAACTGATGTCAGAAAGTGTCCAAGTGTGAACACACTAACATATTACCTTTTGCAATTGCTTCCCTCCCACCCCCTCCACATCACTGAACGCGTACAGACAGTACTATACTGCTCACAGAGGTGGCTTAACAGTTCCATTCCCAAAAGACAATATTTCATATGAATTTTAGCAAAAAGATATTTACAAAGTGGTATTTTGCTACCTCTACATTTAACATACATTGGGCACTTCTAAACATCTAGACAGACTAGATGTTTCAAGTAAGGACTCAATTTGTCCACTATGTACATGACAGTTCAATATATGAGCATTCTGGCCCTTCACTGACCCAGTGGGCTATAATGCTCTAATTTTCAGAAGACAATCTTTCCTAGGAATTTTAACACAAAAGATACAAAATTGGTTTACTAACTCTACTTTTGTCATACACTGGCAACCTCTTTAACATCTAGAAAAACTAGATGTAGATTAGGACTCATTTGTCCTTTATATACACTATGTACAGTCAAGTAAAACCAAACGCATAGACCGAAGGGAATAATGGTTACTCTTGCCTTAATACAAGCACACTGGTGTGGTGCTGCAGGGAACCAGCACACAATGTGTACTACTCAACAGGGGGTTTGGCCACCGCCCCCCCCCAAAACAATTCACAAGAATTTTTAATAAAAAGAAATTTACAAAATGTGTTATATTTGCTACTTCTACTTTTAACATACATCGGGCACTTCAGAACATCTAGAAAGACGAGATATTTCCAAAAAGGGACTTACACTGGCAACTATATATACAGTAATGAGTAAATGCACACACAAAACAATGGTTTTGACAGGAAACATGTCTTTTACGCATAACCAGTCTGGCACAGGACCTCCTTCCTCTTCTCAGTCAACGTCTTCTCCTGTCCTCTAACCCACTGAACAAACGTGGCCAAGTGTCGCTCCTAGCTGATCCATTTCAAAGTCACTTCCAGAAGACACTTCTGATTTTTTAAAACAAACGGGTATATAGTTACAGGATTATTTTCTAATAATCTTGTTATCTTCTAACTCTACCATACACGGCAACCTCTTCACATTTGGAGTGTCCAGAGGTAGCCAAAGTTTTCCAAGGTGGGGGGGGGAGTTGAGAGCAGCTTTTTCATATTATATACACAGGCCGTCTACCTGCCAGTAAATCTTCCCCACGGGCGGCCGCGCTTCCAGCCGGCCAGAGGTGGCGCGTTCCTCGCCCGTTCTCGGTGGAACCAACCACCCGAGGGCCGCCAACCGTCCCACCTGTCGTCGTCCGGGGCTTCGCTCACCTTCCAGGACGGTTTAAGCACGAGATGAGGGCTCAGGAACCAGTGCGGGGCGCTCACGCCTGGCCCTGGTCTGCCCAGCCGCTGTCCCCCGCGTGGCCGAGCTTTCGGGCGTCCACCCGCCTTCTCGGGTCCTCGACGCCCCTGCCGGCCTCCGCCGCGATCAGGCGGCCGCCCTTCTCGCCCTCAGCTGCGCTTCGCCTGGGCAGGACAGGGCTGGGCGCATAGGAGACCCGGCAGCCCCCAGGGTCCAGGCCGCGACAGATCGCCGCCGCCATCAGGTCATCCAGGCTGGCGAAGAGGCTCGCGGTCCTTCATAGCCTGGGCCCAGCCCCTTGGCAGTCGCAGCGGGAGCTCCGGGTGTCTGCAGGGCACAGGCCCCGGCCTGTCTCCGGGCCCCCTGCTCACCCGCCGGCCTCAGGCTGCACTCCGTTTCTCACCACGCTCTGTGACGGAACTTGTTCATTCCTATTTTGATACCAGTACCATGCTGTTTTTAATGCTACAGCTCTATAGTATAATTTTAGATCTGGTATTGCAAATCCATCTGTTTCATCTTTCTTGCTTAGTAACGTTTTGGCTATTCTGGGTTTCTTGTTGTTCCAAATGAATTTGATATTTTTTTTCTGTATCTGTAAAGAATGACCTTGGTATCTTGGTGGGAATTGCATTGAATGTGTATAGTGCTTTTGGCAGAATGGCCGTTTTAATTATATTCTGCCTAATGAAGAGCATGGAACATCTTTCTATCTTCTCAGGTCTCCATCAGTTTCTTTCTTAAATGTTTGATAATTTGTGTTGTAGAGATCTTTTACATCCCTTTTTAGATTAATTCCTGAATATTCTATTCTTTTTGAGGATGTTTTGAATGGGATGGATTTCCTAATTTCTTCTGCCCTATTATTGTTAGTGTATAGAAAAGTTATTGATTTACAGGTGTTGATCTTGTAGACTGCTACTTTGCTAAATCTATTAATCTGTTTATAAGCTCAAGCAGTTTTCTGGTAGAGATTTTAATTTTTAATTTTTTTATCTTCCAAATATAGGATCATGTCAGCAGCAAAAGGGATAGTTTGACTTCCTATTTGTATCCCTTTGATTTCTCTCTCTTGCCTGATTGGCCTAGCTAGGGTCTTGAGGACTATGGTGAATAAAAGCAGTGAAAGTGGGGACTCTTGTCTTGTCCCCAAGTTTAGTGGAAATACTTTCAGCATTTCTCCATTTAGTATTATACTAGCTAAGGGTTTGGCATATACAGCCTTTACAAAGTGAAGATCCTTTGATTCCTATTTTCTCTAGTGTTCTGAGAATAAATGGATCCTGGATTGTATCGAAGGCCTTTTCTGAATTGAGATATGTTTTTTGTCCTTAATTCTGTTTAAGTGATGAATCACATTTATGGATTTGCATATGTTGAACCAGCCTTTCATCCCTGGAATGAAGCCCACTTGTTTGTGATGAATTACCTTCTTTTTAAAAAAATTTTTATTTGATAAACGTGGTCTTATAACTAGGAGGGGTTCATCGTCAAACAATTAAGAACAAAGTGTAATGACAGAGCAAGCCAATATTGGCGCCAGACCATGGTTTCCCCCCTTTGGGTTCCCCATGGTTCCATGTTTCACTTTACTTAAGACCCAGGTTAATTGGACTTCTCGTGGAAGTCAGAGGTTCCCCTTGAATTAGATTCACCCATACTACCTCATTCTGGTCACCTTGATGTCCTTCTTATTCCCTTCTCCCCTACCTTCCCCCCTCCCTATGGAATCTTAGCGCAGTTCTCCATGATCATGTAAGACTTCATACATGATGAGGTAATTGTTATGTTAGGCGTCTAATGTACTGATTCTGCTTATATTCTAGCATCCACAAATGAGAGAAAACATTTGGCCCTTGAGTCTCTCAGTCTGGGATACTTCACTTAGCAAAAATTTTTCCTTCTCTATCCATTTGGCTTCAAATGCCATAATATTATTTTCTCTAATAGCCAAGTAGTACTCCATTGTATATATGTACCACAGTTTTTGGATCCATTCATCAAGTAAGGGGCGTCTGGGTTGGTTCCATAATTTAGCTATAATAAATTGAGCTGCTATAAACATTAATGAAGCTGTATCTCTTTTGGGACGATACCCAGGAGTGGAATAGCTGGGTCAAAAGGCAGTTCCAGCCCTAATTTTTTGAGAAGTCTCCACACTGCTTTCCAGAGTGACTGTACCAGTTTGCAGTCCCACCAGCAATGTAACAGCTCTTTTCCCACAGCCCCTCCAGCACCTGTCATTGTTTGTGTTCTTTATTTTTGCCACTCTGACCGGAGTGAGGTGAAATCTCAGTGAAGTTTTGATTTGCATTTCTCTTATTGCTAGTGATGTAGAGCATTTTCTCATATGTTTATGGGCTTTTTGGACTTCCTCCATTGAGAAACTTCTTTTTAGTTCCATAGCCCATTTATTAATTGGGTTATTTGTGGTTTTGGTATTTAATTTTTTGAGTTCTTTGTATATTCTGGATATTCTCTGTCCGAGGTGTTTCAGGCAAAAATTTTCTCCCATTCTGTAGGTTCTCTCTTGAGACTCTTGACTAAATCCTTAGCTGTGCAAAAGCTTTTTTGTTTCATTGCATCCCATGCATTTATTCTTGATTTTACCGCTTGTGCCATGGGAGTCCTGTTAAGGAAGGCTATGCCCCGACCCTTATGTCATGTAATGTCGATCCTACTTCTTTTTCAAGCAATTGTAGAGTTGCTGGTTTAATATCCAGATCCTTGAACCATTTTGATTTAATTTTTGTGCAGGGTGAAAGGTAAGGATCCAACTTCAGTTGTCTATATATGGCTGTCCAATTTGTCCAACACCATTTGTTGAACAGGCTATCATTCTTCCACACTATGCTTTTGCCCCCTTTATCAAATATCAGATAGTTAAAGTTATGAGGGTTCGTCTCAGAATCCTCTATTCTATTCCATTGGTCTTCCATTCTGTTTTGGTACCAATACCACGCTGTTTTTGTTATTGTCACCCTGTTGTATAATTTTAGGTCAGGAATTGAGATGCCTCCTGCCTTATCCTTCTTGCTGAGTAATGTTTTGGCTATTCTGGGTCTTCCGTTATTCCATACAAATTTGAGTATTGCTTTTTCTATATCCATGAAGAATGACATTGGTATCTTGATGGGGATTGCATTAAATCTGTATAGGGCTTTGGGTAAAATGGCCATTTTGATGATATGGACTCTACCTAACCATGAACATGGAATGTTTTTCCATCTACTCAGATCTTCTATAATTTCTTTTTTTTTTCAAGTTTGATAATTTTCATTGTATAAGTCCTTCACATCCTTTGTGAGATTTATGCCCAAGTATTTTATTTTTTTGGAGGAGATGGTGAAATGGACAGATTTCCTAATTTCTTCTTCAGTGGACTTGTTGCTGGAATATAGAAAAGCTAATGATTTATTGGTATTAATCTTATAACCAACCACTTTGCTGAAGTCGTTTATAAGCTCCAGAAGTCTCCTGGTTGAGCTTATAGGATCTTCTAGATAGAGGATCATGTCATCCGCAGATAGAGACAACTTGACTTCTTCTTTTCCTATTTGAATTCCTTTGATTCCTTCTCTTGTCTGATGGCTCTGGCAAGTTTCAAGGACTATACTGAATAATAGTGGTGAAAGTGGACAGCCTTGTCTTGTTCCTGAATTAAGTGGAAATGCTTTCAGTCTTTCATCATTGAGCATAATGTTTGCTATGGGTCTGTCATAAATGGATCTTACATAGTTAAAATTTTTTCTCTTGATCCCTATCCTCTCCAGAGTTTTGAGCATAAAGAGATGTTGAATTTTATCAAAGACCTTTTCTGCATCAATATATGATTTTTATTTTTAATTCTATTTAAGTGGTGAATTACAGTTATGGATTTGAGTGTTGAACCAGCCCCATTTTCCAGGAATGAAGCCCACTTGATCATCATGTATTATCTTTTTAATGCACTTTTGGATCCAATTAGCTAGAATTTTATTAACGATTTTTGCATCTGTGTTCATTAGGGAAATTAGTCTATAGTTTTCTTGATGAGTCTTTGTTAAATTATGGTGTGAGAGTTATGTTTGCTTCATAAAAAGTGTTTGGTAGTGCTCTGACCCTTTCAATTTCATCAAAAAGCTTGTAGAGGATCAGTGATAATTCTTCTGTAAACATTTGGTAGAATTCTGCTGTGAATCCATCAGGACCAGGACTTTTCTTTTTTGGAAGGCCTTTGATTGCTGCTTGGATTTCAGAACCTGAGATAGGTTGGTTTAGATTTTCAATGTCTTCTGGTGTTAATCTCGGTGTGTCATATGTGGCTAAGTATTTGTTTATATCTTCCAGATTATCAAACTTGGCAGAGTATAAATTTTCAAAATAAGATCTAATAGTCTTCTGGATTTTGGTTGAGTCTGTGGTGATATCTCCATTTTTGTCTTTGATTTTATTGATTTGCTTCATTTCAATCTTTTTTTGTGAGGTGGCAAGGGGTCTGTTGATCTTATTTATTTTTTCAAAGAACCAACTCTTTGTTTTGTTGATACTTTGTATTGTTTTTGTTCTCAATTTCATTGATTTCAGCTCTCATTTTAGTTATTTCCTGTCTTCTGTTAGCTTTTGGATTGGATTGGTCCTCTTTTTGCAGGAGTTTGAGTTGCAGCATAAGACTATATATTTGGGCACTTTCCAGATTTTTGATGTATGCACTCAGTGCTATAAATTTACCTCTTAAGTATGCTTTCATACTATCCCAGAGATTTCAATATGTTGTTTCATAATTCTCATTTATTTCCAAGAATTTCTTGTTTTCTGATCTTATTTGGTCTTTTATCCATTCTTCGTTTAAAAGCGTATTATTCAATTTCCATGTATTAGGGTAACTTTTTTGTTGTTGTTGTTGATTGCTAAGACCATGGCATTGTGATCTGACAGGATACATGGGACTATATCAACTTCCTTGAATTTGTTAAGGTTAGCTCTGTGGAACAGGATGTGGTCTATTATTGAGAAGGATCTATGAGCTGCTAAGAAGAAGGAAAATTCAGCCGATTTAGGATGGAATATTCTGTAGATGTCTGTTAAGCCCAACTGATTAATAGAGATGTTCAGATTTGAGATATCTTTGTTGATTTTTTGTTTTGATGATCTGTCCAATGTTGATAATGGTGTATTGAAGTACCCCAGTATTACTGTGTTAAGATCTATGAGGGGTTTAATGTCCTTGAGTATTTTTTCCATATATTTGGGGTAATTGTGATTGGGGACATAAAATGTAAATTATCATTAAGTCTTCTTGGTGAATTGTCCCTTTTAGTATGATGTAGTGTCCATCTTTGATCTTTCTAAGTAGTTTTAGATCAAAGTTAACTTTATCAGATATTAGGATTGCCATGCCAGCTTACTTTTTTGGGCTACAGGCTTGGTAGATATTTTGCCAACCTTTCACCTTCAGTCTGTGTCTATTTTTGAGTGTGAGGTGTGTCTCTTGCAGGCAACATATTCTTTGATTTTGTTTTTTGATATAGGATGCCAATCTGTGTGTTTTAATTGGGGCATTGAGACCCTTCACATTCAGAGTTAGGATAGATATGGGAATCTGAGTCCCAGACTTTGTGTTTGTTGCTGTGTTTTGCACCATCTTGGGTTTCTGTTGGAGTGTATTGTGATTGTAGACACTCTGTTGTTTAGGGGTTTAGAGAATTACTAGAATATTCTTCTGAATGAAGAATGTCCTTGAGAATATTCTGTAATGCAGGCTTTGTGTTCATGTATCTTGCTAACTTGAATTTATCATTGAAGTATTTAATTTCTCCATCACATTTAAAGCTGAGTTTTGCAGGTATATTAATTTTGGCTGGAAATTGTTCTCCTTCACAACTTGAAAAACATTGTTCCAAGCTCTTGCCTTCATCCATAGTGATTCTGATTGGTCTGCCTCTGAACGTGACTTAGGGCTTCTCCCTTGCGGCTTTTAGAATTCTTTCTTTAGTTTCTCTGTTAATCATTTTATATATGATATGTCTTAGTGAATTTCTCATTTAATTAGGTCTGTTTGGTGTTCTACAGGCATCTTGGAATTGGTAATCTGGATCAATCCTGATACGAGGAAAGTTTTCCCTGATTATTTCATTTAATATATTCTTAAAGCCTCCTGTTTGTTGTTTGATGTTTTCTTCAGGCCAAATACTCTCAGGTTGTTTCTTCTCATCTCATCAAACATTACTTGGAAGTTCTGGTCATGCATGATAAGTTTTTTTTTTTCTTGTCTGTCCTCCTTAAATTCAACATTGCTCAACCTGTCTTCATTATCTGATGTTTGTTCTTCGAGGGCTGAGGTTCTATTTTCTGTTTAGTTTACTCTGTTGTTAGTGTCTTCTAATGAGGATTTGATTTGGTTGACAGTACTTTTCAAGTCTGATAGCTCTGCAGCATCTCTCTTTAGTATGTCTAACTCTTTATAAATATGATCTTTCATTTCATGGAATTGTTCCCTTATTTCCTTATGAAAGTTGTCTCTCATCACCGGAAACTGCTCTCTGATCTCATTCCTTAATTCTTTGAACTCCTCAATTGAGTTACTGATTGTAGTGTTGATATATTTTTCTTGGTTTTCATGCAGGACCTCTGCCATGGAGTACTTGGATGGGGAGCTGTGATGGTGAGGATGAGAGTAATTACCCCTTTTCCTCATTTTCAGATGCAGGGGATATGTCTTGAAGACCAACTATATTAGTAAGGGTTATTGGAGCTTCTTATGCCTGTGCTTCATTGGGCTGGGGTGCTACTTGGGAAGCACAGCTCAATGGCTTCCAATCCAGTCAATGAGGAAATGTGAGCCTATAGGTACATACACTGAACAGTTTCAACTAAAACAGTTATAATTATGATTAACATCTTTAGAAGTGGTTTTCTTCCATGAGAGCTCTCACAATATTTTAAGATAACCAGCAAATACCCATTTTGAAGAATGATCTTCACTTCACTTAGCAGGGACTCAGAAGGTGGGGGGAAGTACAATCTAGAAAACCAAGGAAGTGGGGTAGGGAAGTAGTGTGAAGCTCCTGAGTTAGAATAAAGAACTAGAAGTTGTTAGCATGTATACAGTGATTCAATTTGGAATAAGAAAAAGATAAAAGTGGTTTTGATCCCTCAACCTCTGAGTTATGGGCCCAGTATGCTGCACTCTGCTGCCTAGGAAAAGATAAAAGTGGGATGGGAGTAGGTTAAGGGTTTTGAATGAGGAAGAGAGAGAACAGGATAAAGTTTAGGAATTGAGAGAGTAGGGGGCAAAGAGGTAATTTGAAGAGAGAACAAGAAAGAAAGAAAAAAAAGATAGGGGTTGGGAATTTAGCTCAGTGGCAGAGCACTTGCCTAGCACACACAAGGCCCCAAGTTCAGTCCTCAGCCATGAAAAGTAAAAAGGGAAAGAAAGAGCATGCCCTAGGGGAAGCAGGAATAGCAGTGGTAAAATATAGGGGGCGTAAAAGAGATATTAGTAAGATTTGGGAGATTGCATAAGGATAGAGGCACTTGTAGGTAAAATAAGGAGGTCAAGCACAGTATACTTCTGACACTAAATGTGCTGACCAGAATCTCTTTTCAGGAGAGAGGACAAGGAAATGAACAAATGCACAAACACAAAAATTAAAAAGGAACAGAAAAAAGAATAAAAAAGAGATCTAAGAAATCCAGAAAACAAAAAAAGCCCCAAAATAGCTAATATTTTTATATGCCCATGAACTGATACAGCAATTGTACCAATACAGATTGAGAACAGGAGATAAACAGAAGGCAAGAAAAAAATGTATATATGTATGCAAAATCGGATAAAAAGTAAAAAATTCTTAAACTTTGGAACTAAAGACAGTAAGGGCGTCTCTGGGACCTTGGGGAGGAGATGTTGACTTTGCTTCTGGGTTTTTTTTTTTTTCAAATTTATTAGAAGTATATAGCGATACAGGATACAGATGAGGGGGAAACATTATCAAAACAGTAGCAATCAATGTGTATAAACTTTGTTATCCAGGGGTAATGCCAACACATAGATAAACTATTGTGGGTTTCATCTGTTGCAGTTTCCCCCAGAAGAACCCATGTGTTATATCGGTATCTAGTGGAGGAATGACATCACCTTCTGGGATGGTTCTCCCATCTTCCCAATCACCAGACTCCTATGAGTTCTTCATATTCCCGCCCCCCTCCCCATCCCCTTCCCTACACCTCCAAGTATCCTAGGGAGCTTTCCCCCTGTTGCACTGAAAGTCATTCAATTTGAGGTTTTGTTAGGTCAGCCGTCTGTCCTACTGCTTCAACATAAATTCTAGTATCAACAGATGAGAGAAATCATTCAGCCCTTTAGTCTTTGAGCTTGGGAGACTTCACTAAGCATAATTCTGCCCATCTCCATCCATTTGATTTCGAAAGCCATAATATCGTCCTCTCTGATGGCCAAGTAGTGTTCCATAGTATATATGAACCAAAGCTTTTGTATCCACTCATCAAGTGAGGGGCATCTGGGTTGGTTCCATAATTTAGTTATAGTAAATTGAGCTGCTGTAAACATTGATGAAGCCACATCGCTATAATACGCTGATTCTGAATCTTTTGGGAAAATTCCCAGGAGTGGGATAGCTGGGTTGTAAGGTGGTTCCCTCCTTAATTTTTTGAGGATTCTCCACACTGCTTTCCATAGTGGCTGAACCAGTTTGCAGTCCCACCAGCAGTGTAATAGTTTTCCTCTTTTCCCACAGCCCCTCCAGCGTCTGTCATTGTTTGTGTTCTTCATTTTTGCCTCTCTAACAGGAGTGAGGTGGTATATCATTGAAGTTTTGATTTGCATGTGCCTTACAGCTAAAGATGTAGAGCATTTTCCCATATATTTACGGGCTTTCTGGACTTCCACTGGAGAGAAGTTCCTTTGAGTTCTTTAGCCCATTTATTGATTGGATTTTTTGTGAGTTTGGATTTTAGTTTCTTTAGTTCCCTGTATATTCTGGATATTAGCCTTCTGTCCGAGGTGTAGCAGGCAAAAATTCTCTCCCATTCTGTGGGTTCTCTGTTGATGCTCTCAACTAGATCTTTAGCTGTGCAGAAGCTTTTTAGTTTAATTGCATCCCATTCATTTAATTTTGATTTTACAGCATGCACCATAGGAGTTCTATTAAGGAAGAAGCGGCCGACTCCTATAAGGTGTAGTGTTGACCTGACTTCTTTTTCTAGTAAGTTTAAAGTTGTTGACTTAATATCCAGGTCTTTGGTCCATTTTGATTTAATTTTTGTGCAGGGCAAAAGATAAGGATCCAGCTTCAGTTGTCTACAAATGGCAGTCCAGTTTGTCCAACACCATTTGTTGAACAGGCTATTTTTCTTCCACACTATACTTTTGCCCCCTTTATCAAATATCAAATAGTTAAAGATATGGGGGTTTGTATCAGGATCTTCTATTCGGTTCCACTGGTCTTTGGTTCTGTTTTGATACCAATACCATGCTGTTTTTGCTACTACAGCTCTGTAATAGAATTTCAGGTCAGGGATTGAGATGCCCCCTATTTCTTTTCTATAGAGTAGTGTTTTGGCTAGTCTGGGTCTCCTGTTGTTCCATATGAACTTGGGAATTGCTTTATCTAGATCTCTGAAGAATGCCACAAGTGTCTTCATGGGGATTGCATTGAATCTGTAAAGGGCTTTGGGTAGAATGGCCATCTTTATTATATTGATTCTGCCTAACCATGAGCAT
>PVKS010047969.1:0-12686 GCA_004027875.1 Aplodontia rufa | reverse complement strand
CTTTATGGCATCCCATTCACTGATTTTTGACTTTACTTCCTTCACTTTTGGAGACCTGTTGAGAAAGTCTTTGCCTACTCCCAAATGTTGAAGTGTTGGACCAATTTTGTCTTCTATCAGTTGCAATGTAGCTGTTTTAATACCAAGCTCCTTGATCCATTTTGATTTGATTCTTGTGCAAGGAGAAAGATATGGGTCTAATTTCAACTTTCTGCAGGTGGAAGACCAGTTTGTCCAGCACCATTTGTTGAAGAGGATGTCACTTCTCCATGTAATATTTTGTTCCCCTTTGTCAAAAATCAGATGTTTAAAGATTTGAGGATTTGTTTCGGGGTCTTCTATTCTATTCCATTGGTCTTCTTCCCTGTCTTGATACCAGTACCATGCTGTCTTTGTTACTATGGCTCTATAGTATAGTTTTAGATCTGGAATGGCAATAGGGACACTAACACACTGTTGGTGGAGCTGCAGACTGGTACAGCCCTTCTGGAAAGCAGTGTGGAGAATCCTCAAAAAACTAGGGAGGAGCCCACCATACGACCCTGCTATTCTACTCCTGGGTATCTTTCCAGGGGATTTAGCAACAGTACATTATAGTGACACAGCAGTATCTATGTTCATAGCAGCTCAATTTACTATTGCTAGACTATGGAAACAACCCAGATGTCCCTCACTGGAAGAATAGATCCAAAAACTGTGGTACATATATACAGTGGAGTTCTACACAGCAATTAGAAACAATGATACTGCAGCCTTTGAAGGTAAATGGATGGCTATGGAAGAAATTATGCTGAGTGAAATCAGCTTAATCCAGAGAACCAAGGGTTGAATGTCCCCACTCATCTGTGGAAGTTGGAACTAAACCCTGGCCATTGAGAAAGGTGGTCTATTATCATGTGTGAAATCCAGATAAGTTGTAATGTTATACATCCTAATACTTTTTTAGAGATATTGTGGGTAAGGGAAGGGAGAGAAATGGGTGGGAAATTGGGGGGCCGCTCCTGGGGGTAAATCTAGTATCCAGAAATTATACACATTTTATATTATTTTGTTAAAAATTTATATGGTTGGGGCTGGAGCGGTGGCTCAGCGGTTTCAGCGCTTGCCTGGCAGGCACGAGGACCCAGGTTCAAACCCCAGCACCACGTATACAACTGAGTGTTGGAGCAACTAAGGCCATGTGAAAAACTCAATAAAGTTGTTTCTGTCTTTCTAAAAAAAAAAAAAAAAAAATTTATATGGTTGTTCAAAAATAAAAATAAAAAATAAAAAAATAAAAAAAATTCTAGCTTTATAGAAATTTTTTAGTTTGGCACATTTGGATAAAATTTTATTTCAAAACAAAAGATCATTTTTTTCCTAAATATGTTTTCTTTTAGTATTAAGTATATCCTCATTCTAATAAATTTCTTTATGTCTCTCTTAAAAAATAAATAAATAAATAAATATGTCATTGTATGTTCTATTGTCATGTAAAAAAAAAACAGGGTGTGGGAAGAAGGGAGGGGAAGGGGGAAATTGGAGACTAAATTACAACAAGCTAAACTCCATGCTTTTAAAATTATGCCATTGTATAATCTTATGTCATGTATAAAACAAATTTAATTTCATTCAAGATAAAAATAATAAAAATTCCTTTTCAAGAAAAAAATTAATTTGCATTGTGATGATCAGTGGTATAGTTTTTATTCCTAGTAAAGAAAAGTTGTGCATATAATTAAGAGGCGCTACAGTTAAATGAAATGAGTGCTTTTGAGTACATATTATTTACAAGGTGTTTTATACCAAAAGGGAATACAAAGATAATCTGAGGGACTCATTAAGAAAAAAAAAAGAATATTGATGGTGACATATGAGAAGGGAGCAAGGAATGTCATTAGAAATGGAGAAAGGGAGATCCTTGTTATGTAGTGGCAAAATACCAAAATAGTATCCTGCCATGTGGAAAATGTGACTTGTAAGTAAACCTGGATATTTACTTTAGAAGATTCTTGAGCAAAGAGTTGAAGGTACTGCCTGATTTCTTCATGATGCTTGCAATAAAATGCAAAAAAGGAAATAAACTGAAGGAAGAACCATTAAACATAAAGAGACCAGGATGGTTTGCCCTTCTTGGCCTCTAACAATGTCAAGAGGCTAAAAGCCTAAAATAGCTGTTGGATGGTGTGAAGTGGCTAGAAAGAATGACGTCAAAAGACCAGTGTGCTCAAACACACACAGAGAGATTCTTCCAAAAGATTAATGGTTTTATTTAATTATTTATCTTGCTGGGATCAAACCCAGGGCTATGTACATGCTATGCAAATGTTCTATTACTGATCTATACCCAACCCCCAATGGTGTTCTTTGAAGATCTTTTCAAACAATAGGAGTTCTGAGAAATTTAAAAGCATTATCCTCCATCCATCTCAGCAGTAGCAAAAAGTAGAAAAGATATTATCTTGATATTTATCTGTGAACTTGGCTCAGTCATAATTAAATGAATCCTATGACATCCACAGGAGACCCATGAAGTTCCTTTGAGAAAATTACATCAGCAGAAAAACTACTGTTTCGGATTGAAATGGATAGAGAACAACAAAAGGAAACTTTTAAACCCTTCTCTCCCCCATCAAATCCACTGATTGGAAGCAGGCTGATGAAGCTACTCAACTTATGGAGTTATGAGTAAACAGCATAGAGATTCCTTTCCAGAATGGTGGTGCCAATTTGCAGGCCCACCATCAATGTGTAAGTGAACCCTTTTCCCCAAATCCCTGCCAACATTTATTGTTGTTCATATTCTTGATAATTGCCATTCTTAACTGGAGTGAGATGAAATTTCAGTGTAGTTTAAATTTGCATTTCTCTAATTGCTAGAGATGTTGAACATATTTTCACATATTTGTTGACCAAGTTATGTTCCATGGAAAAGAAAGGATTCATAAGGCAGAGCTAAGAGCCCAGAGTGCAGAATCCTGGATACAGAGGGTAGAGCCAAGGGCCACAGAAGATGATCTCAAGGGCTTGAATTCTGAGCCTCTGGCTGGCCTTTCCCTAGCTGAATTACAAAGCTCTTTTGCAATAGTGATTTCATTTTTTTCTTTCCACTTACCATTTCCACCAACCCCTATGAACCAGAATTCCATAACTATCATCCTATGCTGGGCTCACCATTGTATATTAGGATGGTTGGGGCATATAACTTGTCCCTTTAGGCCCACAAATGGGGAGTATTTGTGAACCATAAATTTTATATCCTGGAGTCTCACTGTCGTCTGATTTAGATTATAAGAATTTAGACTTTGAGATAATAAAGTTTATTTTTTACTTAAGTAAGAGCAATTAGCATGATGTCTACCTTCTTAACAATTTTTACAATATACTAATGATAACCAAAATGTTGTACAGCACATTGCTCAAATTTATTCATTTGAAGGAGAAATGCAAATGACCAACAGGCGTATGAAAAGATGCTCAATAATACTAATTAAATAAGTCAAAAACCCCAATAAGGTACCACCCCAACCTGTAAAGATGGTTGTTATCATAAAATAAAAGATAACAAGTGTTGGCAAAGGGTCTGTAGAAATTAGAATTCTTGTGCACTGCTGGTGGCCGTGTAAAATAGCATCACTACTGTGGAAGCTCTTCAAAACATTAAAACTATCGTACAGGGCTGGAGCAGTGACTTGGCGGTTATGGCGCTTGCCTGGCATGCACAGGTTCACGGGCTCAAACCCCAGTACCCACATATACAACTAAGCGTCAGAGCAATGAAGGCCATGTGAAAAACTCAATAAAAATTGATTCTCTCTCTCTCTCTCTCTCTCACTCTCTTTCACTGTCCTTCTCTCTTAAAAAAATATTTTTTAAAAAAACTATCATAGAACTATCATAGGATCCAGAAATCTCACTACCTGCTCTGTTTCCAAAAGAATTGAAGGAAGTATCTTGAAGTGATATCTGAACACCCATGTTTGTTGCAGCATTATCCATAATAGTCAAAATGTGGAAACAACCTAAAATCCATCAACAGACAAATGGATAAATAAAATGCCACACACACAAAGAGGCATATTAGTAAAAATAAAATATGATACACACATATGGTGGAGTACTAATAAAAATAAAATGTGATGTGATACATATATATGGAATATTGCTCAGTCTTTTTTAGAGAGAGAGGAAGAGAGTGAGAGACAGAGAGAGAAAAAGAGAGAATCAATTTTATTTATCTTTTTCATCTGGCCTTTGCTTCACAGACATATAGTTGTGCATATGGGGCTAGAGTTCAAACCTAGGTCCTTGTGCATGCCAGGCAAGCGCTCCAACTGCCGAGACACTGCTCCAGCCCATTATTCAGTCTTAAAAAAGAAGAAAGTCCTGTCATATGATACCATGAATGAAACCGGAGGATATTATGCAGTCAAGAGACAAATGATTCTACTTATATGAAGCATCTAAAATAGTCAAACTTATTTTTAAAAAGGAGAGAGGGAGAGGGAGGAGGAGAAGGGAGAGAGAGAGAGAGAGAAAGAAAGAAGGAAAGAATGAATGAATGTTGGTTACCAGACACCACAGAGAGGAGGAAATAGGTGTTGCTAGGCTAATGGGATTTATATAGGATTTGGATCTGAGTTAAGGCTGCAACAAAATGAGACTTTTTGGAGAACCTGGAAAGAATCAAGTGCATGTGACACATGGAATTTGGGAATTTGGAAGATCAAAAGGTGTACATGTGCATGCTAGGCAAGCGCTCTGCCACTGAGCTAAATCTCCAACCCCCCACTGGAATTTCTTATCTCAATCTGTGGGGTTTGTGTCTATGATGGGACAACACACCCAAAATTATATAACGAAGCACAACAAAAGGGATTTTGCCAACAGAGTTGTGGTCACTAATTAGTTGACTTTGAGTAAATCAAAGGGAGATTACAGGGGTGAACCTAATATATTCACATGAACCACTTTAAAAATAGAATCTTTTCAATCTGAGAGTAAAAAAGGAAATCAAATTTAAATTATGAGAAGAATTTGATGTGTCATTGTTGATTTCAAAGATGGAGAGGATCAAAGGAGATGGAAAATAGATAATCTCTTAAAGAAGAGAACAGTGACTGACAGCCACCAATGAATCAGGGTCCCCACAATCCCAAGAAACTGAATTCAACTAACAACCTACTCGGAAAACAGTTCTTCCCCAGATAAGAACCCAGTCTGATTTTCACCTTAATTCTGTCTTTTTGAGTCTAGGAGCAAAAGAGTCAGCTAAGGCCAGACTCCCAAGGTAGAGAAGTATGAGTCGTAAAAAAACAGGGATTGTTTTAAACTACTAAATGTGTGGTAATTTATCACATACCAATAAAAAAAAAAAAAAAACAGTACAGTCTCTTAGGCCTATGCTCACTTTGAAGCACTGTTACTTCCACTCTATTTCATTGAAAAAAGCAAGTCACAAAGCCAGACCAGATTCCAAGTTTGTAGGTACAGAACCAATTCCAGGAAAGCATGAACAATTGGGGCTATTACTCCCACATAATATCAATGTTGGCTTGGGGTCATTTTAAAAGGGTACCTGTCAAATAAGAAGGGTTTCTGCCAGAATATATGGAGAACCTAAAATAGGGTGTACTACTGGAGAACCAGAAGCCAAGGGAGTAAATAGCAGTGACCAGTGAGTGAAGGTCATTGCAGGATAGTGTTAGAAGGCTAGGAGAAAGACCATGAGCATCAATTTCAAATATCTACCACGCCCAGGGAGGGCACAACCATCTTACTGCAGTACCAATGCAAGGTGGAACTTTCTAATCTCATGGTCATATCTGAAAAGGTGGAGTAACTCCTGGATAGGCCAGCTGGACTCAGGCCCTCCTAGGTCCTTAATTCATTTGCATATTCACAGATTGGTCATTGTTATTTAGGAGAACCATGACTGTCCTTGTGTGACATTTTTGTCAGTACTATGAAAACTAAAAGGGACCAATGGCATAGTAAAACATTTTACCCAGATCTGGAATGTTACATCTAAGTGGTTTAGACTGCTAAATGGTCTTTGCAACCATTATCAGATAATGAGGTAATTATACAAGAGCCTCAGGATGACAAAGTTGAAGTATGAGAGACTTGGTAAATTCCATCCCCTTAACTTTAGCTTCTTGCATGACCCAGTTGTTCACTAAAGCAGAAAAGGAGACCATCATAGCAACCCAAGTGCATTGTACAAGGGGAATTCAAAAGCCTACTATAAACTATTTCAATGACTATTCTTCAATTTATTGCGTCCTGCTGATTATACATCCCTAGAGAAAAGTTACTTCTGTAATATTAACATGCCAAAGTGCTGCATTTGCCACGCCTCTATTACAGTCCTCTGAAGGACATCTGCAAAGGGTTAAAAACAGCTTCTACTAGAGGAGATGTCCTCTGAAAACATGCTATGGATCATGCATGTCCAGCCCAGTAGTTATATGATTAATGGCTGTGAACTGCTCCACATACAAGGGTTTAAAATATTCTTCTTTCTTTCTCAATCTTGGTGAAGACCAGCTCCCCAAGATTGGTAGGGAGACTAGTATCACACTTTTGGAACTTTACCCTGATTTAGCTCGTTAAAGAAGCCCTACACTTACATATTCCAAAATGGTACAACCACCAAATCCTATTTGCAGACTCCAATTCCTACTTCTACTTTCAATTCCACCACTCTGTCTTATGTCTGTTGGATTGGTGTCATCATTGCTGCTATCTCCCCACCATCCGTCTAATGCTATTGCTCAGAGATATAGAAGCAACTGCACCTATCACTCTAAGCACAGGAATAGGCACTCTTTGCTGAGACTCCCAAGTCTCTGCTATTGGTTTTCATCTCTAGCAGACACTCATAGCTATTCTCTAGCTCAAATAGGATGGCTGCACCAGAGCATTTGTCCTTCAACAAATCCAGCTCCAAATCTTGGTTCTAGTCCCATGGGCATATGCTTGTGGATTGAGCTTTTTATTTTCTACCTCTTCAGTTTCAAAGCTTAATTATCCTCGCCCAATCAACTCAGTTAAACTCACAGTCTGATGAACCCAGACCTGGATCTCACACTTAGGACAGGGGGAGGGAAGTTTGAGTCCCCTTTAAATGAAAAAAAAATCCCCTAGACTTCCAGGATTGTTTTGAAATTTGTGCAAACAAAAGATGTGCTCTAAACTTCAGTTATTTGGTAGGAATGAAATTATTGCTCCCACTGTAATGGTAATGAAGATTGCCACAAAATCTTCTTAAACTCAGCTTAGCCTTGCTTTGCAATCAAATTCTTCCACCACTTTGCTCAATTGTTGAGCAAATTGCTACCATGCAGTGCACCAGAATGTTCATCGGCCTACTCTAGCTGTGAAGGATCACTTAGAAATTAAGTTCTCCTCATTCTTCAGTTGGTCTGACACCAGCAGGATCATATACACAAACACAAATTTATAGGGACACTTAAAAGCCTCAAAGCAGGACCCAGTGCTGCCTAATTCATGAAATGTTTGCATTGATATTTTTAGCTTATTGTCTAAATGACAACTCCCCGAATTTTAAATTTCCATAGAATTTTAAACATCATTAAAAAAAAGTTCATGGTTAATCTTTAGCAGCTCCCTCCACTCTGTATACAATTATTTTGTAATAATACCAAGAAATGGCTACCAGATGTATAATATATTAGTTATTACTTTGTAACAAGCACATGATCTAAGTAGCATATGACAATAAGCAAGTGTTTTACTCCCACATTTGGTGGGTTTTACCTGGTCTAAGTTGAACTTGGTTGAGCAACTCTAGTTGCCAGTTTGGATCCAGGTCTGCTTCATGTCTATTTCATCCTCCTTAGACCTTAGACTAACCTGGGAATGGAAATGCAGAACCAATAAGAAGCAAGCAGAAACACATTAGGCTTCTTAGGGATCAAGTTTGGAACCAGCGAATTTGCTACTACCGCTGGCCCAAAACAAGGCATATAGTCAAACCCAAGGTTAAGGGGCTAGGAGCACACTTCACCTGTAGAAGGAGTAACTGCAAAGTCACAGACTAACAGGCCAAGACACAGGGAAGTTCCGACAGGTTTTAGTTTCTGTGTCTAAAATGCCCAACAATAGCAACTTAGAGGAGGAAAAACTTATTTTGGCTCACAGTTTCCGAGGTTCAGTACGTAGTTTGTCAGGCCCACTGCTGTGGGTCCACAATGAAGTAGAGATTCATGGCAGACATGGTGAGCTAGAAAACGGAAATGGATGAAGGAGCTAGAGTGACTAAATATGATCCCCAAAGGCGCACCTCTAGAGACCTACTTCCTCCATCCACTTCCCACTGACCTACAGTTACCACTCAGTACAGAAGTCCTTTCAAGTTAGTATTCCATCAAATGGATTAATCCACTAATTAGGTTACATTTTTCATAATTTACTCATTTCACTCCCAAACATTCCTGCATTAGCTCAGGAGCTTTTGGGGGGACACCCCATATCTAAACCATAATAAAAGGGTGAAGAATTGGGGTCACTAATTCCAACAACAGCTTATGGCTGGGAACTTCTTGCCTGAGAAAGTGATATTTGAGTTGGAAAGTAAGAGGGGGAAGGGAGCAAGTGTTTTCCATGTAAAGTGGAAGGAATAGTGTTCTTTATCAGAAGAACAACAGCACCTGCCAAATTCTGAAGCAAGAGGAGGACGGCACATTCAAGAAGGGTGGCAGGGATAGTGGAAATAAGGTATGTGAAAGGAAACTGGAGAGCAGGTAGGAGTTCAAGGGGACCTTACGGCAATGCTAAAGAATTTTGATCTTTATGAGCATAAAGCAATCAGTAAGATGTTTTCACCAGAAGAGTGCCATTTTGGATTTGAAAAATATTTTCAACTCCAGATAACAGGAACACCATCTCAGAATGGCTTAGACAATAGCAAAATAGATTATAGCATCTGATTAACACCCAAGTGAAGCTGCTTCAAGAAGGTAACTCCATGACTCTGAAGTAATACATCTGGCCTATTGCATCGGCAGTAGATCATGATTGTCTTCCCACTAAGTCCCCGCAGTCTCATTACGGGTATGGAGGGTCCAGATGTTACAGGCAGAAATGACTGTGTTTGAGGGAAGAAAGGACCCTATGTCTCCCGCCTTTGTACAATCAAAGAAAAGTATCCCAGAAACCCCCAGGAGAACTCACATGTCATTGGTTAAAACTGGGCCACTTTCTCCCCCTTGAACCAATCACAGGCAGGAGGAATGATATTGCCGTGGTTTTCTTGGAGCAGTCAGATCTATCAATTAGAGTGACTGTGTATCAAAGACAACCATGAGGAAGAGTGGATTCATTGAGCAAAAGTGAGATATCCATGAAAAAGAGGAGAAATGGATGCTGGAGGTTAAAGCAAAGTGATGACCAAAATCTAGAAAATATAATCAACACTCAGTAAGCTAGACTGCACATAGCAAAGAGTGTGTATATAGGGAAGGGTGAAATTTGAAACCATGAATTCAATCTGCTACTATATTCCTAAATGTTCCCATTGATTGGTTCGATTTTATACACACACACACACACACACACACACACAAGCACGCACTCACACACGATGGATGTGATTATTCCATTCTATGATATTGAACATGTGACAAATTGTCTCTACGCTTCTCACTTGGAACATAACTACATACTACTTTGTCTAATCTAAAACATTGAGCTTTCTATTGCTGCTCTAAAAAGTTACCAAAACCTATTATGTCCTGGCATCTTATATATAAGGTACCTATAAAAACTTAAATTGAACATTTTATAGGTGTCATAGGACAGCATGGGTTAAGAAAATGCATATCTATTATATCACACTTCTATAGGTCAGAAGTCTGACGTGGGTCTCACTAAACTAAGCTGAAATTAAAGTGTCAGAGGACTTTGTTCCTATCTGGAGGATCTTATAGATGGCAAAATCATTTCCTTGCTCATTTGGGTTGCTGGCAGTATTGCTGTTGAGAGTCTGAGGTCTCTATTTCTTTGCATCTGTTCACTAAGGACTGTTCTCAGTGTCTAGAGATCACCCAAATTCCTTAGCTATGGTATCCTCCTTCCTCCACCTTCAAAACTAGATAGAGCACCTCTCATACTCTGAGACTCTCTGGCCTCTTTTGTCCTCATGTGTCTTGAACCAACTCTGGTACCTTCACCTTCCACTTTTAAGACCCTCCCTATGATAGCATTGAACCCACTTGGAAAAAAATAAAATAATTTCCCTCTTTGAAAATCTATTACCTTAATTCCTTTGATCCTGTAATATAACATTCCTTGCATTCCAGGGATTGGAAGTAAGTTTTCAGCTCTGAAAGTTTCTCTCCGGGTGTTTTGAGAGCACTCTGAGGTTAGGGTCATGTAGTAAATGTCCTTAAGCTCTCCACCTAAGCACACAGTTGACCTGGTATAAAGGAAAGCTTTATTATCATTTAAAAGAAAGTTTAATCTAAGTGAATTATTCCCAATACAAGGGGAAAATGCTGCTGTCTAACAAATAGTATAGTACTGTCCCATACTCGGGTAACCATACCAACAATAGCCAAAAAAATGCATATGTAGTAAAAGATATTACTACACAAAGGAGGAACATGGACACATGAACATTTTATTTTCTTTCCCCTACAATGTCCTTACCAAACATTTTGGCAGAGACCAAAGGGAAAATATAACACCTTAATGAAAAAAGACTTAATTGGAGCTCCAGAAATCTTTCAATGTCACCTACCAGGATTTATAACTTTTTCAGAGGATGAGAAAGGCTCTATACCAGTTTCTGGGATGCCAGTGCATTTTGATTTTTGTGGTGAATGAGCTCATGCTGGGTTTCCTGGGGCTCCAAATACATGATGTACAGACTCTGAATTCACTTTGCATCTCCTCAGGTCCTCGCGTGGGTCACCTTGTGCAAGAATTCTCTAGGCCTCTCTCCTTCCCCCAGATATCTAAATCTGTTGGGAGAGAGGTGAGAACCAAATGAAGGAGGGAGTGGGGCTCCCTCAAGGAACAGAGTCACAGGTACAACAGAGGGGCCAAAAGAAGAGACTGTCTGGATGACCCTTAGACCTTCCACGGTAAGGAAGAGAAGGAAGAACCTCATCAACTCAGGAAGCAGATCTAAGTAATCCCCAATTCATTCATTCACAGGTAGTTGTGGTTTGGATCTAGAATGGTCCCCTGCAAAAGCTCATGTGTTGAAAGTATGGTCCCCAGTGTAGCAAGGTTTAGAGGTGGAGCTTTTAGGCAATGATTAGATCACAAGGGCTCAGACCTCATCAGTGGATTAATCCACCAGTGGGTTAATCCATTGATAGCTGAGTGGACTACTGGGATGGGAGCTAGAAAGTAACCAAGGGCATGCTCTGGAAGGGTTTATCTTTTTCCTGCCCACCACCTCTCTGCTTCCCAGTGGCCATCAGTTAGGCAGCTTTCCTCTGCTATGCCCTTCCACCATGATGCTTCTGCATTGGAGCCCGACAACTCTGAAACCACGATCCAAAACAAATCTTTCTTCCACTCAGGTGTTCTTGTCAGGTATTTCAGTCACAACAATGAAAAACTAACACATGTTCTGATGGAACCATTCTAACATGTCAAGAATCACTTTAAAGCAAGGTAAAATCTTCTATTGTTCACCTAATCTTAAAGTCTTGAAATACTTTTGTCTGAAGCACTTGAGACATTTGAAGCTTCAAAGACTGGAAACATTTGTGAGAAAAATAATGAAAAGTCATTGAGCTGAGAGATGCAAGAATCAGCCTCCTGGTCCAGGTCAGCCACATCTATTTTGTGTCATCCTGGACAGTTCCTGCTGCATATCCTCGTCTTTATCTGACTAGGATCTTGGACCAGATTAGCAGTTCTCAATTTGTGATCCACAACTCTAGAATTCAGGAAATTGGTGAAATTGGAAAATAATCTTTATTTTCACTAACAATCAAATGAAATTCACCATTTCTTTTAATGTCAAATGCTGGTAATTAGCAATATCTGTGACTCTGTCACCCACAGAAATCACAAGTGTTTTTGCATCACATTAAGGATTTTGCAAATATCTTACATCATCTGTTCTCATCGCTGCTACCACTCAAGTTCTAGAACTTGGAGCTACATCTTGTTTTATAATGCGTTAATGAAGAAGCAAATATATTATCATATTACAAATTAACTTTTTCTTAATATGTTAATAAGTGTCTTTTAATCTAATCAGTTTTATCTGTGGTCCAATAAATTTTATTCCATCCACTTAATGATAATTTTCTGACACAAGCACATAAAATTAAAAAAAATGCACTAGATGTTTTTAACATCCCTTGGATTCTGTAAAGTAATTGGCATTTTATTTTATTTTTTTGGGGGGGGGCTTTTATGATATTTTATTTTTTTATTTTTTTTCAAATTTATTAAAAGTATATAGTGATACAGGATACAGTTGAGGGGAAAACATTATCAAAACAGTAACAATCAATGTATATAAACTTTGTTATCCAGGGGTAATGCCAACACATAGATAAACCACCATGGGTTTCACTTGTTGCAGTTTCCCCCAGAAGAACTCATGCATTAAATGGGTAGCTCGTGGAGGAATGACATCGGCTTCTGGGATGGTTCCCCCATCTTCCCAATCACCAGACTCCTATGAGTTCTTCATATACCCTCCCCCCTCCTCA
>PVKS010047968.1:0-12601 GCA_004027875.1 Aplodontia rufa | reverse complement strand
AAAATGGGTATGCATGCATCTCAGTAGTATGACAACTTATTGTTTCAGGTAAATAATAAGGAGTCATATGAGTTGGTAGAGCTGGGTCATATGGTGGTTCTATGCCTGGTCTTTTGAGGAATGTCCATACTGATTTCCATTGTGGTTGTACTAATTTACAAATCCATCAACAGTGGAAAAGTGTTGCTTTTTCTAGTCCCTTATTTATAAATCTTAGAAAGCTCATCAGGATATAAAAGGACATTGTAGGGCGGAAGCTGTGGCTCAGAGGTTACGGCACTTGCCCAGCATGCACAAGTACATGAGTTCAAACTCCAGCATGCATGTACACAATTAAGTGTCAGAGCAACAAAAGCCCTGTAAAAATTCATTCTCTCTCTCTCTCTCTCTCCCCCCCCCCTCTCTTTCTCTCTCTCTCACTGTCCTCTTCTCTTAAAAAAAGATATCGTATAGAGTTTATTTTCCACATTGTATTACTTCTGCGCTACCTTTCTGCTCCTTCCTCATTTCTTCTGATGTTTACAGAAGAAACATCACAAGGCAGGACCACTGAACTCAATCTAAAATTAACTCGGTATTTGAATATTCACTCCCTTGAGATTCTGAGAATGGGATTTAAAAACACCTCTCCCATATAAATTCATTATAGGGAAGACACAAGAGTCTCAGTCCAGTTCCAAACCTTAATAAAACTAGCACACAAGTTAACTCTTTTTCAGTCGAGCAGTGTTGATCTGGTTGAATAATAAGCAATAAACACAACTTATTTTTGTGAGCAAATGGATCCTAGCTGGAATTCTTGGCCCATATGTGAGTCAAAGTTCCATCTTGTGAGGTCTTTTGAAAAGATATATTATAGGCTTTAGTGGGATGTGAAAAAAATTCAATATGACTGAAAAATATTACTTGGTATTCTACAGATGACTAATTCTTGATGTGCTAACCAGAAAAATGAGTGTCAGGATTTGGTCATCAGATGCTCATGAAGGTAAATGGCTCCACAGAGGAAATAGATTAGGAGGGCATGAGGCTCTTCAGAAAAGGCAGGAGCTAATGTCTGTCAGTCCCATAAGGTAAAAGTAAGGGCGTCCAATGAAGACTGATAAATTTTCACTAAGAATTTTGCCATTGTACTCTCACATTTGTCCCAATGAAGATGTCAATATATATGTATATAACATTTTTATGTAGTTGATTTGGAAGAAGTGGAAGAATTCTAGCATTTTATATCAAAGTTGGGTAAAGAGAAAATGTATCCCAAGGCACCTGATTCTATCCTGCTTCAATAAGTTATTGACAGTGATTGCAAATTGTTTCAGCAGAAGTTGAATGGTTAAATGGTGGTTTTGCCTTTAGAAAATGGAGCAGTCCGGAAAAATAGGAAAAAGATTCAAATTTGTTACAAGCACATATGCAGCACATTCCTCAATCCTCTTCAGAGGAATTTAGCTGTTAGAACGTCATGTGGATTTTGGCCGGTGCCAGTGCTTTTTTCTCCTGCCCTGTTCTTGCCCTTCTGTCTAGTGTGAGTAACTGCTTATCAATCCTGAGACTCTTTAAACTCAGGTCTCTACTTAGTCATGCAGAAGGGGATATTAGGGAGACTGTAGATTGGACTGTTCTTAATTGAAAATTTGATTGTTAAAACAGATATTTATCAACCTCCTCCCACATTAATGCCTCCAGAATGGAAATATAAACTGCTTTAAGATGAGGTGCAGTGGCTGTTAGGGGTCTGGGGAGTTGAATGAGGATGTGAAGAAATCTGGGGCTGACACTGAGCCTGAGGTGGGAATTTTGGGAAATCAGGATGATGAGAAGTACAGAGGTAATTGCAAATTTTAAGACTGCATTCCTTAAATCCTACAGTAACTATCCACATCCTTGGGTCTCTCCCTTGGATGATGCTTCATACTGCCAAAACTAGAGTCATGTGACTTTTTTCTTAGAGTTGGTTTCTAAGGATATAAGTGTTTCATTGACTTAGCATCCACATTTTTGCTAACATGTGTCCTTTGTCTGCTGGTCTTGACATATAGCTTTTTTTCCTCTTCATTTCATTCATTACTTCTTTATTAGGGGTTTTCTGGTGTGAGCCAAAAAGTACTTGTCTTTAATATACTTGAAATAATCAGAGGTAAATTGACAGGTTTTCTAATATTCCACTATTCTTTTTTTCATGGAAAAGAGCATTTATTTTATGTACATGTACTGGTTAGGCTTAGTATATTTAATTTAGAAATTTTCTGTATACAATTAATAATTTTGAAAATAATGTCCTATTTTGAACTTATGGTGTCCATTTTCACTAGTGGCAGAATAGAGAATTTTATCCTGTTAGGTTTATTGATAAATTTCTTCTTATGTTTGAAATATAATGGAACTAGAATCTTGATAAATTAGTAAGTAAAGTACACTGAAGTGGATGAAAAGGAAGATCATCTTATTAAAGTATTTTACTGCTATGTATACTGGGTTGTATAATGTTTCCAAATTCCTGTATACCTAGAACCTGCAAGTATAACCTTAATTGGAAATGGTGTTTTAGCACATGTAATCAAGTTAAGATGAAATCATATTGGATCTGGATGTGCCCTAAATCCATTATGTGTCCCTGTAAGTAGAGATCAACTTGGAAAGGGAGACACAGATACATAGGGCAGTCAGGTAAAGGCAGAAAAATGAAATTTGAATGTCATTGCTTGCCACCATCCACCAGAAACTAGGATGGTCAAGGAAGGTTGCTTCCTCAGAACCTTTGGAGAGATTATGGCCTTCCTAAAACCTTGTATTATACTTCTCTCCACCAGAAATGAGAATAAACTTGTGTTGTTTTTAACAACCCAGATTGTGACACTTTGATATGCCATCCTGAAGAATTTAATGCAGACGTTGGTACTGAGAAGGGGGTGGCAGCTGTCACAAACACCTTAAAATCTGAAAGTGGCCCTGGAATTGGTTAATAACCAGAGGCTATAGATCTATGGGAACATGATAGGTTGCCTTAAGAAGATCATTGGTAAAAATACGGATGTTAAAAGTAATTCTTTTTTTTTTAAGTAATTCTTGTGAGAGCCCAGTAAGGGGAGCTATAGAGAAAGCTTATATCATATTAGAGAACACATGAATGGATATGAGCAGAATTTTGCTACTAATATGAACACTAAAGATACTTATGGTGATACGGCACTGTTATTGGATGGTCAAGGAAATGTGATCCTTGTTATAAAGTGTCAGAAAGCTTGGGTGCACTGTTTTACCATGGTGTGATAAGTAGAATTTAAAAGCAATGAACTTGGAAATTTAGTTTAAGTGATTTAAAGGCAAAGTGTACAATGTGGGGCCTGTTCTATATTTCTTTTTTGTAGTAAAATGAGATAATAAAGAGATAAACTGAATAATAAATATTAGTTATTGAATAAGTATTTCAATTATTGAAAGATATATATTAAAATAGTAAGTGTTGAGCAAAAGGAAGCTACAGTTGATGATTTGTAAAATTTCCACTCAATCTTGATAAAGTGTAATGAAAATAAGGACAAGAATGACTGGAGAACCATTTTCAAACTAGAACAGTCATTTGGACCCAACTAACCAACTGAGCAAGAAGAGTCAGGAAAAGAAAGAGGACAATCTGGGAAGTATCTATGTGGAATCCTGATGTTTCTGGTTTGTCACCTGGGCATTCTCACCAGCATGACAAAGATTTGAGAATTATACACTGGAAATAGCCCTGACAGTCTAGACTGCAATGGACATAGGACAAACTGAAGGAACAATGGCTCTGAAGGCACGACCATGGAGGACAATTCCATACTGGGCATTGCCATGACCCTGCATGGTTAGGTAGGCTGAGTTTCTGTATCAGAAGGCTGACCAGGTGAGGCTACCTCCCTGGAGAGACCCACAGTTGTGAGATACATCCCTGAGGAGTACAGAAGACGAAAATTGAGCCACAGAAATTACTTATTGGTCTTGAAACCTAGTATTAATGTATTTACCTTGCTAGGTTTTGAAGTTGTTCTAGGTAACTCATTTAAATCCTTCCATTTTATCCCTTTTGTGAAGGAAATGTCTATCCAAAGTCTCTCCCAACATTGTATTTTAAAGGTAGAAGACTTCCCTCACCCCACGTTTTGTAGGTCTGGAAACAGAAGGAAATTTGCTACAGATTATACCTTACCAAGGGTCTAACCATAATTTATTGTGATCATTTATTAGATAGAGATTGGTAACTTTTGGTTTGGTGATATTTATATGACATTTTTGATTTAGGGTTAATGCCAATGTTAAGATTTCCAGACATTTTGAAGATTGTGCTCGTGTTCTGAGTTTTTTTTTTCTTCTCTTTTGTCATCCATGCACTCAAGCATACTCAGTGTATCTTCATTGTTGAAAGTTCTTTCTTCCAGAACTCAGGTTCTGTTTTCTATAGAGGTTAGTCTATTATTAAATTCTTCCATTGTTGTTCTGATATGATTGACAGAGGAATTTAGCTCTGTTACTTCCTTTTTCAGTATGTCTACTTCTTTGGTAATAGTTTTTCATCTCTTGCATTTTCTCACTTAGTCCTTTCATTAATTCTTTTTTAGTTCATTTTTTCTTTTAGTAATCAGATCATTGATAATTATTTCTAGGTTTTCATCTCACTACATGTCTGTGTGTTCCTTGGCTGGGGAGTTGTGGGCTTTAGGTGAACATTTTCTATTTGAGTCTTCATTTTTTAAGGGCTGAGGACTGAACTTGGGGCCTTGCACAGGCTAGGCAAGCACTCTGCCACTGAGCTAAATCCCCAAACCCTTGAGTCCTCATTTTTGAAAAAGAATTCAGGAAATCGATCCCATTCACAATATCCTCAAAAAGAATAAAATACTTGGGGATTAATCTAACAAGGGAAGTAAAAGACCTCTACAATGAAAATTATCAAACACCAAAGACAGAAATCAAAGAATACCTGAGAAGATGGAAAGACATTCCATGCTCTTGGTTAGGCAGAGTTAACATAATTAAAATGGCCATTCTGCCAAAAGTGCTATACAGATTCAATGTAATCCCCATTAAGATACCAATATCATTCTTTACTGGTATAGAAAAAGCAATTCACAAAATATTTTGGAACAACAAGAAACCCAGAATAGCCAAAATATTACTAAGCAAGAAAGATGAAACAGGTGGATTTGCAATACCAGATCTAAAACTACACTATCAAGCTACAGTATTAAAAACAGCATGATATTAGTATCAAAATAGGATTGAAGACCAGTGGTATAGAGTAGAAGACTCTGAGACAAATCCACAATTCTTTAAACATCTGATCTTTGACAAAGGGGATCAAAATATTACATGGAGGAATGAAAGCCTATTCAACAAATGGTGCTAGACAAACTGGACAGCCACTTGCAGAAGGTTTTTTTTATATGAAATCACAGAGATTTATCTTACAAGAAGTCACAAGGATTCATTATATCAGCAGCTTCACAATATCAAGGCTCTGGATCGCTGTCTATGTAGCTCAACTTCCCCTTCAGGGCTGCAAGTTCCAGGCATCAAGTCTTCTCACAACCACACTTAGGCAGGAAGTGCATGGTAGAAAAAAAATGCTTTCTTTTGCCAGTGAAGTCAATCTTTCCTAGAATCTCCCAGCAGAGATGGCTAATCCTAGTTACAAGAGAGGCTAAGAAAAAGAACAGGACAATGGGGTACAGTATTCTGGCAGCTAAAAAGAAGCAGATGGGATGAAAATGGCTTTTTGACACATGTAATCAATTGTATTCATTCTACCTGGTGATCAAAATCAGCTGAGGACTTGGGGGAAATGACATGCTATAATTCAGACTAAATGAACCATAATATCCCAGGAATAAGACTTTTCTTAAAGCTCATCATATGAATTTAATGATGAGAATCTGAAGTTTCTGTAATAAAGTACTATAATATTTTATAATATATGAATCTATCTTGATAATCAGCCAAATATCAAGGAGGGATCAGCTAATTCATTTTATTAAACTGATTCATTACATTAAAATGAAACAAGGCCTTCATTTCATGGTGAGTTCCAATCAAAAATAGTTTCTAGGTTAGAAACAAAAGGTGTTTTTTAAGAGACAGAATCAATTTTATTTTTTCATTTGGTTTTTGTTTTTCCTTCACTTAGTTGTGCGGTTCTGGGGATTGAACTTGGGCCCTCAATCATGGCAGGTAAGCACTCTACTGATGAGCCACCTCTTCAGCCTCTACAAAGAATACAATGATTGCTACAGTTTTGACAATGTTTCCCCCTTATCTGTATCCTGTATCGCAATATACTTCTAATAAATGTGGGGGAAAAAAAGAATAATTTTTAAAGAAACATAAAGGAAGTTGATATAAAAAGACTGCTTAAATAACAAAGCAAAGGCTGAGCTTGGTTGCATATTATAATCACAGTACCTTGGCAAGCTGAGGCAGGAAGATTGGAAGTTTAAGGCTAGCCTCAGCAACTTCACAAGGCCCTAAGCAACTTAGTGAGACCCTGTCTCAAAATAAAATATAAAGAAGGTCTGGGAAGGGGCTGGAGCAGTGACTTAATGGCTAAGGTTCTTGCCTTGCATGCTCAAGGATGCAGGTTCAAACCCTAGCACCACGCACACAACCAAGTGTTGGAGCAATGAAAGCTAAATGAAAAACTAAAACAACAACAAAAAAATGATTCTCTCTCTCTCACTGTCCCTCTCTCTTTAAAAAATAAGGAACAAAGTAAAGCAACTTTTCTTAGTATTAAAGAATAAAATGTGGATACATGGTGCCCACACCACCAACAGTAATCACAAGACACTCCTAAGTAAAACTTCACACTGCAGGATTTGGAGGTGGTATCTAACAGTAGGATCCGGCCCATGGTGTGTGGGATCGTTATCCCCCCCCCAATGCTTTAATACCAAAGTAAAAGAGATTTGTATTAATGAACCTAAACAATGAGTTTGTCATAGGGGGGGGCGGGGAGGGGAGTGAGGAGCTATCCTGGAGGGGAGGAAGCAGGGCTTAAGTAATCTAACTTGGACACAGCTGGGAACACCTTAACAGACTCCCATGCTTACAGTTTGTAACAGCTCATTCTCAAGCTCTGGGAATGATTTAATCATTTGCAATAGCAAACCTACAGCTATTCCTCCATGCAACTCAGATGGCCACCTCCGCTCACCATTTTGAGATTTCACTGAAGGCGGAGCTGGTCACTCCACCGTCAAAAGTAAAACCAGACCCATCCTTTACTCAGATGGCCACCTCCGCTCACCATTTTGAGATTTCACTGAAGGCGGAGCTGGTCACTCCACCGTCAAAAGTAAAACCAGACCCATCCTTTACTCACGGACTAGGGTCCTCAGTCTCCATGAACAGAGAAGCAGATCTAAGCACTCTGTGTCCTGGCCATCTGCCCAGTGGGCTGCGTGGGACTGGGAAACCCCTCTCCAGCTCATGGGATGTGCAAGTGGTGGCCTCCTGCCTGCCCTCTTACACTCCTGAATGGGAGGAGTCTGTGAACGGAACTCAGCTCAGTAGGACATACTTTCCCAAGGTGGCTAATTGCTTCAGTTTCTCCAAAAGCTGCCTGTAACTCTCGAACAAGGCAAGGACCTAACATCAGTCTCAGGAACCTCTGAACAAAAGGGGCAGCCTGGGTTCTCTTTCAGCCTCCTAGTTCTGTGCATAGCCAAGACTCCATAGGTCCTGAGCTCTGCAGGTGGACTGGGCTTCCACGCCCCCTAGTGGTTGCAGTTGAGAACCACATAAATACTGACCAGTTAGGCTGGAGCCTCCTTCCCTTGCTGGGACTGTGACACTCCCAGAGAGCAGCTCCTGGGGCCTCTGAAGATCACAAGAAAACCAAGAGCATGGCACCAGCGAATCTGGAGAAGATAACTTCAGGCTTGCCACTCTCCTTGGAAGAGTCAGAGACCCATACATCTACACCAGGATCTACTAGACTCCCTACAATTCCTGGGTCCCTGGCTTAAGAAGATCAGGAGTTTGGTCAGGCAGAAAACAATCTGCTCAGGAGTGCATCTCATGTGGTGCTGAACTCTATTCTCACAAGAAGCGAGAGAGGGCAGGGTCTTCTATCCCTCTGCAGCAGAAAATTTTTAGGAGATCCTCTAGGAAAACCCATGTCCACCAGAGATTACCAAGCTGCATTCCCCCCACCCAATAAGCTCAATTGGCAAGAGTCTCCAGCTAGATGGCAGATATGAATGCATTCTCCCACGGTACACACTGACCTAGGGGGCAAAAACTCAGAACTTTCCCAATCCTTTTTTTTTTTATTTTTATTGTGGATCCTGCTGCCATCTCTTATTTTTAACTTTTTAAACTTTTAACTGTTTAATTTTTTTTAAATTTTAAATTCTTTTTAGCTTTATTGTTATTACTGAATTTGGTGTTCTTGGATGTATTTTTTTGTTTGTCTTGTATGTACTGATGATTGGTTTCTATTGTCACTGTGTCTTCTCAAAATCGAATGCTGTCTCCATAGCATTGGAATCTGAACAGGAAAACTTCATGATAGGAAACTAGCCCTCAGTCTCCTTGGGTTGAAGAGAAACATGCTCCACACTAACCTTTTCTTCCCCTGTACTCTTCCAGTTCCTAAACTATATGCTGTTCTCTCTCATCCTTATCCAAAGTCTTTACCCCACTTGTTTCGCATTTCTATCTTTTCCTTATTCCTAATTGAATGACCTACACCACCCTAAACCATTGTACCTCTTTATTCTAAGTCAGGAGTTCTAAACTACCTCCCTACCTCACATCCTTGGCTTTCTAGTAGCTTCTTCTCCCCACTTACAGAGGCCCTGCTAACTGAAGAAAAGTGCATCCTTCAAAACAGGTAATTGCTTGCTATCATAAAATATTGTGAGAGCTCTCATGGAAGAAAACTGCTCCTATAGGTGCTAATCATTATTATAACTGTTTTAGTTGAAACTGTCTGGTATATGCACCTATATGCTCTCAATTCCTCACTGATTGGACTGGCAGCTATTGATATGAGCTTCCCAAATAGCACCCCATCCCAATGAAGAAAATCCATAAGAAGCTCCAATTATCCTACAAGAATAAAACTCAATGATCAGTCTTCAAGACACATGCTCTGTATATGAAAATGAGAAAAAGAGGAAATAACTACCCTCCTCAAACTCACAGCTCCACATCCAAGGACTCCATGGTTGGAGCTCTAGATGAAAATCTAAGAAATTTTATAAACATTATAATTAGTAACTCAATCAAAGAGTTGAAAGATGAATTAAGGAAAGAGATCAAAGATCAGTTTCAAGTGATGAGAGACAACTTTTATAAGGAAATAAGGGAGCACTTCCATGAGATGAAAGATCATCTTTATAAAGAATTAGCCACCCCGAAAAGAGATGTAGCAGAGCTATCAGAATTGAGAAACATTGTCAACCAATTCAAAACTTCACTAGAAGATACTAACACCAGAGTAAACTCAACTGAAAATAGAACCTCAGTTCATGAAGAACGTACACCAGATAGTGAAGACAGGCTAAGGAATGTTGAATTCAAGGGGGACAGACAGAGAAGAAAATTATGATACATGACCAGAACTTCCAAATAATATTTGATGAGATGAGGAGAAATAACCTGAGAGTCATTGGACTGGATGAAAATTCCGAACAGCAAACAAGGGGTATTAAGAATCTTCTTAGTGAAATAATAAAGGAGAACTTCCCTTACATTAGAATTGGCCCTAAATATCACATCCAAGATGCTTATAGAACACCAAACCAGCCTAATCAAATGAGGAACTCACCAAGACAAATCATATATAAAATGAATAACAGAGAAATTAAAGAGAGAATTCTAAAAGCAGCTAGAAAAAAAGCCCCAAATCACATTCAGAGGCAAATTAATTAGGATCACTATGATTTTTCAGATCAAACAATGAAAGCCAGAAGAGCTTGGACTAACATTTTTCAAGCTTTGAAAGAAAACAATTTTCAGACAAAAATAATATACCCTGCAAAACTCAGCTTTAAATGTGACAGGGAAATTAAATACTTCAATGATAAACTGAAGTTAGCAAGATACATGAACACAAATCCTGCGCTACAGAATATTATCAAGGATATTCTTCATTCAGAAGAAAATGCTAATAATACCCTAATCCTTAAACAAGTGAGAGTCAATAACCACATTACACACCAAATGATTCCCATGATGGCTTAAAACTCTGCAATAGTCACAAAGTTTGAGAATCAGTTTCCCATATCTATTCTAACTCTGAATGTGAATGCTCTCAATGCCCCAATTAAAAGACACAGATTGGCTCACTAGATCAAAAAACAAAATCCAACAATATGTTGCCTACAGGAGACACATCTCACACTCAAAAATAGACAGACTGAAGGTGAAAGGTTGGCAAAATGTCTACCAGGCTTGTGGCCCAAAAAAAGCAACCTGATGTGGCAGTCCTAATATCTGATAAAATTAATTTTGATCTAAAACTAGTCAGAAGAGAACAATGTGACCACCCCACCACCAGTGACTCTGAGACGCTCCTGTGAAATACTTCACACTGCAGGAGTGGAGGCAGATTCCCATTGTAGGACAAAGCCCTCAGTGTGGGGAAACATTATCCTCCCGATAATTTTTTTAGCTCCAAAGGAATTAATGCATTAATGAATCTAAACAAGAAATTTGTGGCACCTGCACCATCGCCCCCACGCCCGGGGGGAGAGAAGCTACCCAGAGGGGAGGAAATGGCACAAGTATCCTAATCAAGTACCCTAACCAGGTCGCAGTGAGCCCTCTGACCTGCTCACTCTTTTTTTTTCCCCAGGGCTGAGGACCGAACTAGGGGCCTTGTGCATGCTAGGCAAGTGCTGTGTAACTGAGCTAAATCCCCAAACCCTCGCTCTTAATTTACAAGAGCCAGGTATATATCTCTGGGAAGTAATCTCTCCATCAGCGAACTTATAGCTGTTCGTGCAGCTGGCCAGCGCCACCTGCCATTTCAAGGTTTCCCTGAGGGTGGGGCTGGACACTCACTCAGCAAGAATGAAGCCAGACCCATATTTTAATCAGGGTCTCGGGGCCCAAGCCTCCACGGTCAGAAAAACAGAACCTACTGCCCCACAATCTGGCTGTCTCCCAAGGGGGCTGTGTGGTGTTGGGAGTATCCTCTCCATCTCTGGTCACTGCTGGCTCCATAGCCAGGGGAGGAGAGGAATTGGCACAAGAACTCTAACTCAGTCATGGTGGACAAGACTTTTCCACCAGTGCTCACAGTTTGCAAGAGCTGAGTCTCAAGTCCTTTAACCTAGTTGATTGCACCAGCGAACCTAGGCTGAGGGTGCATTGCAGCCAGATGGTTCTGCCCGCCATTTCGAGGACGGGCTGGGACACTCACAGCAAATCCAGATCCATCCTTTAAGCACAGACTTGGGGCCCCAGTCTCCACGAACAGAAAAAGAGAAGTTACTGCCCCCGCACCTGGCCATCTGCCCTGGGGGCTGTGTGGAACTGCAAATCCCCTCTCCAGCTCGCAGACCTCATAGAGGGTGAGCTTCTGCCCACACCCTTACACGTCCGAATAGGAGGAGTCTGTGAACAGAACTTGGCACAGTAGGGCCCATCTTTCTCAAGGGGACTGCCTACCTCAGACACTATAAAAGCTGCCTGTAACTCTCTAACAAGGCAAGGTCTGACATCAGCCTCAGGAACCTTTGAACAAAAGGGGCAGCCTGGGTTCTCCCTTAGCATCTGAGCCCTGTGCATAGCAAGGGCTCCATAGTCCTGACCCACTAGAGTGGGTGCCCCCTAGTGCTTACAACTGAGAACCACATAATCACTGGCACAATCTTGACCCTCCCTTGCCGGGTTTGTGTCAACCCCACAGAGCAGTTCTTGGAGCTTCTGAAGATCATAAGTCACCCAGACTGAGTCACCAGTGATCCTGGGGAAGCAAGTTTCAGTCTGGCCACTCTCCTTGGAACAGTCAGAGCCCCACACATCTACATTTGGATCAACTAGACTGTCTACAGCTTCTGAGCCCCAGGCCCAGGAAATTCTAGAGTGTGTACAGGCAAAAAGTAATCACCTCAGGAATACAGCTCAGGGGGTGTTAGGCTCTATGCAAAAGGAAAATTGCCATATTGGACGCCATGATACTTCTCTTTCCTCCCCCTTCACGTTTTGCGTGCTCTGAGCAAGGCGAGCTACGCACCTCCGCTGTAGTGCTGCTTTCTCTCTCTCTCTTCGCATCTTCCCGGTGGGTGATAGATGACGCCACCAACATAATAGCCCCTCATTGGCTGAAATAAGCTAGTCTGCCACTTCACTATTGGTCCTTTAGCAGCCTGCTCTCGCTATATATACAGATGTGCGAGAGAAATAAAGCGGGAGAGAAGTTTCAAAGCCCCACCCGTGTGTGAGACTGAGTTCTTTTCTCCCCCGGCCGGGAAGTAAGGTCCCACGTTCCGCCGTTGGCGCTCACCCCCCTCGCCCCCCCTTCCCATCCCCGTCCTGACTCGGCCCCTCGGGGAATGGTCCAAGTCTGGTTCGTTCCGTCCGCTCCTCGATCCGGAACGCTGCGGGGAGCGACTCC
>PVKS010047967.1:0-12601 GCA_004027875.1 Aplodontia rufa | reverse complement strand
CTAAATCATTAGTAATCAGAGAAATGCAAATGAAAACCACATTAAGATATCACCTTAAGCCAGTCAGAATGGCAAAGATGAAGAAAATAAACAACAATAGATGCTGGAGGGGCTGTGGAGAGATAGGCACACTAACACACTGTTGGTGGAGCTGCAGACTGGTACAGCCCCTCTGGAAAGCAGTATGGAGAATCCTTAAAAAATTAGGGATGAGTTCACCATACGACCCTGCTATTCCACTCCTGGGTATCTTTCCAGGGAACTTAGAATCAGCACATTACAGTGACATAGCAATATCTATGTTCATAGCAGCACAATTTACTATTGCTAGGCTATGGAAACAACCCCGGTGTCTCTCACTGGAAGAATGGATCCAAAAACTGTGGTACATTTATACCATGGAATATTACACAGCAATTAGAAACAATGATATTGCAGCCTTCGAGGGTAAATGGATGGTTATGGACGAGATCATGCTGAGTAAAATCAGCTTAACCCAGAGATCTAAGGGTCGATTGTCTCCACTCATCTGTGGAGGTGGGGACTAGACCCTGGACAATGAGAAAGTTGGTCTAGTAACATGAGTTAAATCCAGATAAGATGTTGCTTTACAATCTAATACTTTTTTTAGAGTTATAATGGGAAGGGGAAGGGAGGGATAAGGGAGGGTAATGGGGAGGGGGCTCTCCTGGGGATAATTGCAATATCCAGAATATTTACACATTTTATACACATTTTATATTATTTTGTTAAAATCTTGTAATGTTGCTCAAAAAAAAGACTTATTAAATAAAGTATATGAGAATCTATTTAAGCGTAATTAGGTAACACTTATAAACATAAGGATTGTTCTATATGTACAGATATAGAACAATTTATAAGATAAAATTTATTAAGATAAAAAGAAAGGTATGCAGGCTGGAGCAGTGAGTGGCTCAGTGGTTATGGCGTTTGCTTGGCATGCATAAGGATATGGGTTTGAACCCCAGCACCACAAACACAAGGACGTTTTAGAGCAATGAAAGCCACATGAAAAAATAAATAAAATTGATTCTCTATTTTTCTCTCTCTTACTGTCCCTCCACCTCCTCTCTCTCTAAAAAAAAAGAAGAAGAAGAAGAAAAAATGCAAGGTATAAAATTCTTTTTTCAGATTGCTTATATATTTTTTATACACTGCAAAGGAGAAATACATGTTCATAGTTGGTTTTATATAAACAGAAAATTTCTGGAAGATTGGAACACAACACACACACACACACACACACACAATATTGGTGCTTTCTTGATAAATCAACTGTATAGCTAAAGGACAGTAGTAAAAATTTTTTTGCTATATACATTTGAATGTCTTTAGAATTTCATATTATGCATGTTACCTTTCAAAATTAAAACTTAAAAGCAGTGAGGCCTAATTTCAAAGTGTTATCTATAAGATTGAAGAGATAACTTTCCAGAAGTTGATAGTAAGAAGAAGCAATTACAGAGGAAGAATACCGATTTACAAGAACAGAAATTTGTGGAAAGCCAAGTACTGAATAATTTTGTGCCATGTTATAGAATGAAATAGAGAACTATAGATTTGTGTCCTTCAAGCAGAAAGAGAATTTAAAGCTCCATATTTTGGAGGAATGCAATTATCATCTGGAGTTACAGATGAGGACTTAAACACCTGGAAGTTTATGATCTTACCTTGTCAAGAGAGTTAATAGCAAAAACAAAAAAATTTAAAACTAAAAGTTTAAGGAGGAGATATTTAGAGAAGAGTAGAAATTGCATTTACAGATAAAAGGAACATAAGACTTCAGAAATCCTTTTCTCTCTCCAGTTACTCACTCTCCATAAAAATATGAATTTTCTTACTAAGCCTGACAATATCCAGTAGACACTGGTACTTAATGAAAATTATAAAACTCTTTGAAGTACTTTCAAAAGTCTGAGGATTGCCTGATTGTGATGATAATTATATCATCTAAACAAAAATTTTAAAAACTTTTCTATGAGTCATAATTAAATCTTGATGTTTAGTCAAGACCAAATCTAAATTTTGGATTTTTAAATCTCATTAAGTTCCTCATGTCGCTTCTGTGCAGTATGGAAAACTGCTACTGTATAATGATTGATTTTTTAGAAAGGAAACTGATAAACAGTAGTTCTTTTCAATAAGCTGGTTTACCTACTTCCAAAAGTAATTTAGTTTTAGAAGTATAACTCCTCATTACTGAAAAGTATTACTTTTAGATTGGTTTGTAAGTTAATTGAAGAATTTATAATTTAAAGTAAGACTAACAAATTATAGTCCAAAATTTTGGACTCCCTCTAAATTATTTTAAAAATAGGTATGTGGTGCAGTTACAATCTTTCGTCCCCAGTTAGAAACTTTCATGATGAGATTTTCTCAGCTGAATTAGTCCTTCCACTTGCCAACAGCTTCAGCAGTAGGTAGCCTCTAGTTGTGTAGACTCATAAAGTTTGAAATATGTTATATTTCTGGTCTTTCTGCATCTTTACAGAAATGCCTTTCTAGGTATGTTGATTTTAATTAACTTTTTATACAGTAACTCTTGAATCTGGATTGGTTGTCTTGTCTTCTTAAAAGCCCTGGAAAAGCTACTTCATTTTTGTTATCCTTGGCTAAGCAATTTCTTAAAACATTCTGTTTCTATCAAAACAGTTACCTGCAGCTTATACAAGTCCAGTCAAGGCCTGGTATTTTCTTTCTGCTAAAGCTAAGCCTAGATGACTCTGTTAATACCTAACACATGTTTATTGTTCGCTGTTGTTCTTTCTTGTCCCTTGAGTATTCACTTTTTATTTAAAGATCTTAATTTCTGTACTAAACTCTAAAATTTTCCAGTGTTTTATTACATATTTGAACAGAAGACTGTCTTAAAATAAAATTAAAATTGCAAATTGCTTTGAATATTTAGAAACTTAGTGTTTGCCAGCTTTTAAAACCTGATTTTTCTTTTTAGTTCACGAAATAAATGTACTTATTTTATATGTTGGCTTGTTCCCCACTCCATGGTAAATTCAGACATATAAGCAAATACAAATTAATTGAAACCTCTTGGTAAAGAAGCAGATTTTTGTGATTACCTAAATTCGATTCATGCACATATTATCCAAAATCAAGCTTTCATGTGGATTCACTCTCTTAAAGGATTTTTTTTAATTCTGTGAAGTCTTTGAGATTAACTTAAATACTTTTAGCAACATTTAATTTAATTTCCTCTCTATTTCTTCATTATGCTAAGGAGGCTTGCTTAAAAACTTGGGAGTGAAATATTTTCCACTAGAAAATAAAAATGTTTCCTTTGCAAAATTGAACATAACCTTTGTGCTATGTTTCTGGTTTTAAAACATTTCTGGTTAAAAAACATTTCCTTAATCATTTTAAATCTATCAAAAGTTGTAAATATATTCATTATCCTGTCACTTTGTGATTCTAATGGAATAAGAACAGCTGTTGTTTGGACTCTAAATAACTGCAGAAAGGTTTTTCAGAGTAATAAGGAGACAAAATCAGAATAGCACAAGCCACGAACACAATGCAAAAGAATTTGAAAATTGGTGGTCTGAGAGTTGGAGACACTTTTGTGGCATGTAAACATTTGTTCAGAAGCTAAAGGAATAGCAATAAATTAAACCAATGGAATTACTTCTTCTTGTACCTAACAGATATGTTAATTGATAATCAATCAGTAGCTTGTGATTAAAACGGCTGAACTTGCAGTTCTGAATGTATAGCCAGAAAAATTGAGAGGCATAAATATTATAAAATAGTCAAACCACGTTAAGCTAAAGTGCTTTAAATTATATTGACCTTATCCTGTACCTTTGAAAACTGTCCCTAATTGAGAGCAATTGATTTACCCTTTCTGCTTTCTTTTATATCATAAAAGATCTCAAATTTGAAATGTTAAAAGCTCTTTGCCAAATTATTATGCAACTGAGCTTTCCTTTGAGATTTTAAAATGATGACTAAGTCATATAAGCTGGGTAGAAAAACAATGCTCTATGAATTTAAACCATAGAATTTGAAGTAACATCTTTTTGTTCCCATTGAATAAGGTGGTAAAATTTGTATTTTTAGCATGTGTTTTATCATGAAATCATTATAATAGTAAAAAACATTAAAAATATAGACTGCAGATTCAGCAGAGGGGCCACTATGCCAAAATTTAAAATTCCCCACCCATAACCCCAATAAAAAGATAAAGTTTCTAAAAATCTAGAAAACTTTGTGAGGAAAACTTTTGTAACAAATTGTGCTGTTCAGTGAGCATGATCCCTATCTCTTACCTTCTGCTCTCTTATCTTGGCTCTGGCTGGAGGGTCATTGGGACCATCAGAGACAGCTGATAGATGTTCTCTGCAGGAATGAGACATAGTAAGTAAATTGATGTCTGCCTCACAACTGATGAAACACAAGCTAAAACTGATTTGTGACAGCAGAGGGAGACAGTATCTGGGAATTTTGTGCCCTTGTTTTCAAAATCCAAAGCAAAAGCCTTTGAATCCTAGGGCCTAGTTCACACCTTACTCTTGGGACCCTTATAAAAGACCCTTTTTTAAAGGGTCTTACGAAGAACTGCAGGGTATGCTGGCCTTGTAAAGGAAGTCCCATCCCCATCGGTGCAGCCCAACAGTGATGTCTCCAAAGATCTTAGATGGTGATAAACTGTTTATGGGAGTGAAGTAGTGATTCCCTGCATCTCTTCCCCTCCTTTACCTTCATGTCCCTCCACACACAGCTATTTCTTTTTGTTTTCTTTTTGAGAAATGTCTGTTTAATTCATTTGCCCTTTATTAACTGGACTATTTGGTTTTCTATGTGTGTGTGGTAGTTTTTCACTATGAGTGCTTTGTTTATAAGTCCACTCATATCATTTTGATGAGTCCTCTGACTGAAGAGTATCTGCCAAAGATTTTTCTTTTTCACTCATTCTGTGGACTTTCTCCTCATATTCTTAATTGTTTCCTTTGCTGTGCAGAAGCTTTTTAACTTGATGCTGCCCCATTTATATATTTTTCAGTTTGATTTCTTGAGATTTTGGGGTCTTTCAAAGGAAGTTGTTTCCTATGCCAGTATGACCCTATTTTTTCTTCTAGCAGTTTTGCTGCTTCAGGTTTAATTCCTAGTTTTTTGTTTTTTTCTTTTTTTTTTTTATTAAGGAGTAACAATATGATAAGCATTTGATCCTAACCCATAGTTACCACCATGTTCCCTTCACCCTAGTCGCTTTTATTCTTCTATATTTTGGCCCTATAGCCAATATAAATGCCTCTCTCTTATATACATACATGATTGTGATCTTTCATGAATTAAAGGAATGCATAAATATTATTTGACTTCTGGGGAGGGGAGTTACAGAGTATTCTACATTCTTGAGTGTTTCCCTACATCCCTACCTATCTTTTCAACCTCTCCTATTCCCCAAATCTCCCCTCCCCCTTCTCCCTACATGTATAAGGTTCCCCTAGATTATGTGTTGCTATGCCCTTTGTGGGTCCAATACCTGAGTTTGACTACTGTTCCCCCAAGCCAAGGTCAGTTCCAGCCTCCACAAATGAGGTAAAGGATTTGACCCTTGACTTCCGGGGTTTAGCTTACTTCCCTTAGCAGAATTTCTTCCATTTCCATCCATTTACTCTAAAAGGCTATAATATTGTTGTTTATAACAGCTAAATAGAACTCAATTCAGCTGTATATATGCCAGAGTTTGAATCCATTCATCCAGTGAAGGGCATCTGGTTTGATTCCATAATTTAGCGATTGTAGATCAAGCTAATATGAACATTCAGTTTGCTGTGTCACTGTAATGTGCTGATTCTAAGTCCTCTGGGAAAATACCCAGAAGAGGGAGAGTTGTTTCATATGGAGGAGTCTCTATACTGCTTTCCAGAGTGGCTGTACCAGTCAGCAGTTCCACCAACAGTGTGCTACTGTTCTGATCTCCCAACAATCCCTCAATACTGTTTGTATTCTTCATCTTGGTCAGTCTGACTGCAGTAAGGAAAAATCTTAATGTAGTTTTGATTTGCATTTCTCTGATTACTAGTGATTTAGAATACTTTCTCATGTATTCATTGGCTTGCACAATTTCTGCTGTTAAGAAGTTGCTGTTTAGCTCTCTGGTCTATGTATTGATTGTATTGTTTGTGTTTTTGATATCAAGTTTTTTGAGTACTTTGTAAATTTAACCTTTAGTCCTCTATCAGAGGAATCACAGGCTATGATTATCTCCCATTCTGTACAACTCTGTAGGTACTTTTGACCAATTCCTTGACTGAACACAATCTTTTTAATTTAATGGCATCCCACTCATTAACTCTTGACTTTCTTTTACTTAGAGGGTCTTGTTGAGGAAGTCATTGCCAACTCCCGCATGCTAGAGTATTGGTCCTAATTGTTTTTCTAGCAGTCGTATGATAGCTGATTAATTCCTTATTCCTTGTTCCATTTTGATTTCACCTTTGTGCAAGGTGAGAGATAAGGATCTAATTTCAATTTTCTACAAATGACTGTCCACTTTCAAAGACCATTTGTTTAATAGTCTGTGTGTTCTCTATGTTACATTTTAACCACCTTTGTTAAATATCAGATATTTAAATATTTGTGGGTTTGTCTCAGAGTCTTCTATTCTAGTCCATTGGTCTTCCTTCCTCTACACTGTAATTTTAGGTCTGTTATTCTGAAACCACCATTTTTTCATCTTTCTTGCTTAGTAATGTCTTGACTATCCTGGGTTTCTTGTTGTTCCAATTGAATTTGAGAATTACTTTTTCTATATCTGTAAAGAATGACATTGCTATCTTGATGAGGATCAAATTGAATCTGTATAGCACTTTGGGTAGAATGGCCATTTTAATTATACTATGTGTGCCTAACCATGAGCATGATACATGTTTCCATCTTCTCAGGCCTTCTTCAATTTCTGTGTTCAATGTTCGATAATTTTCATCGTAGAGGTCTTTTACTTCCCTTGTTAGATTAATTCCCAAGCTTTTTTTTATTCTTTTTGAGGATATTTTGAATGTGACCAATTTCCTGATTTCTTCTTTTCCCCTATTGTTTTTAGCCTATAGGAAAGCTGTTGATTTATGGGTGATGATGATGTGGCCTGCTACTTTGCTAAATCTGTTTATAAGCTCAAGCAGTTTTCTGGTGGAATATATTATGTCTTCCAGATATAGGATCATGCCATCAGCAAAAAGGGATAGTTTAACTTCCTGTCTCCTTATTCTTATCCCTTTGATATCCTTCTCTAGCATGATTGCTTCAGCTAGGCAGCTAGGTTTTCTTTCTTTTTTCTTTTCTTTTCTGGTTTTTTTTTTTTTGAGAGAGAGAGAGGGGCAGTTAGAGAGGGAGAAAGAATCAATTTTATTTAGCTTTTGTTGCTCCAACACTTTGTTGTGTATGTGATGCTGAGGTTTGAACCTGTGTCCACGTTTATGCCAGGCAAGCACTACAACTGCTCAGCCACCACTCCAGCCCACCAGGTATGGTTTTGAGAACTATATTGAATAAAAATGATGAGAGTGCGCAGCTGCCTTCTTCCCAACTTTAGTGGAAATGCTTTCAGCTTTTCTCCATTTAGTATTATATTAGCTGAGGGTTTGGCATAAATGGCATTTGTAAAGTTAAAATCTTTTGACCCCTATTTTCTCTAGAGTTTTGAGCATAAATGGGTGCTGGATTTTATCAAAGGTACTTTCTGCATCAATTGAGATGATCATATGATTTATGTTCTTAATTTTGTTTAAGTGATGCATCACATTTATTGATTTGCGTATGTTGAACCAGGCTTGCATCCCTGGAATGAAGTCCACTTGATTGTGATGAATTACATTCTTGACCTGCTTTTTAATGTTATTTACTAGAACTTAATTAAGAATTTTCACATTGATATTCATTAGGAATATCGGTCTGAAATTTTCTTTTTTTTATGTGTCTTTGTTGAGTTTAGGTGTCAGAGTCATGGTTGCCTCATAAAATATATTTGGAAGAGTCCCTTTTTTAATTTCTTATAATAGGTTAATAGAGAGAGCTGTTAGCTCCTCCTCATAGGTGTGGTAAAACTCAGTGAGGAATCCATCAGGTCCTGAGCTTTTCTTCTTGAAAGCCTTTTAATTGCTATATAGATTTTTTTCCCTGTGATTGAGCTGTTTAGGATTTTAATATCATCTTATGTCATTTCAGGATATTTTATGTGTCTAGAAATGTGTCCATGTCTTCCAGATTATCTAATTTAGAGGAGTATAGCTGTTCAAAATATGTTCTGATAATTGATTGGATTTCCATGGGGTCAGTGGTGATCACTCTCTTTTTGTTCCTGATTTTGTTAATTTACTTCAGTTCCCTCCTTTTTAAGTGAGATTGACAGGGGTCTGTCAATTTTATTTATTTTTTCAAAGCCCCAGCTCTTTGACACCTCAATTCTTTTTTTACTGTTTTTTCGTTCTCAATTTTATTAATTTAAGCTCCAATTTTGATTATTTCCTGACTTCTGCTGGCTTTGGGTTTAGATTTTTCTTTCTTTTAGGTGAAACATAAGTTTATTTATTTGAGATCACACCTTGTTTTTAATGTATGTACTCACTGCTATAAATTTTCCCCCTTAAGAATGCTTTCATACTGTCCCAAAGGTTTTGATATGCTGTGTCTTCCTTCACATTCTCTTCCAAGAATTTATTGATTTCTGCTCTCATGTCTTCTTGAACCATTCTTTAATTAACGGTATTATTCAGGTTCCATGTATATGTGTTTTCTGTTATGATTTTTGCTGTTAATGGCTAGGGTGATGGCATCATGGTCAGATAGGATACATGGAAAAATATCTACTTTTTATATTTGCTGATATTTCCTTTGTCCGCTAAAAATATGATGTTTTGGAGAAGAATCCATGTACTAATGAAAAGAAGGTATATTCAGCCAATTTTAGGAGGAATATTCTACAGATGTCTGTTAAGTCAATTTGGTTTATGGAATTGTTTAGAATGGTGAAATATTTATTATTGTTTTGCTTGGACAATCTGTGGGTGATAGAGGAATATTAACATTTCCCAGTATTATTGTGTTGAGATCCACAAGTGGTTTTATGTCCTGGAGTAAGTTTTCTTTTTTTACATACTTGGGAGCATTTATGTTTGAGATTATATATTCACTATTTTATATCTTCTTGTTATGTTGTTCCCTTTATTAGGATGTAGTGGCTTTTTTATCTCTTCTTATTAATTTATGATTGAAAACTACTTTTTTGGATATGAACATTGGAACTCCAGCTTGCTTTCTTGGGCTGCATGCCTGGGAGATTTTTTTTCTATCTTTCTGATTCCAGTTTAGTTGTTGGGTTTGTGTCCTCTTGGAGTCAAAGAATGAAACCAAGAGATATTGAGACAAGTAGAGAAAGCACAGTTTATTTAAGAAAGGGAAAAAAAAGTGACATCTTCTCTCCAGAAGAAGGGACCCAAGAACTGAAAGAGGATATGTGACTCTCCTTTTTAAGATTCTCTTCCCTTGATGAATCATTGCCTTCCTTCCACCATGCCTAGGAGTATGAGTGAGAAATTTTGGTCTTTTGTTTTGGGCTACAAGCATCTTTACCAGAAATGGGGAAGTCACTGTCTGGACCACGTTTGTTAGTGAAGGGGGATGTGAAACTGATATGCACCTCTGCTTATGTAGGGCAGTAGATGCTCTTTGCCCTCTCAGAAAAAATAACCATCAGCTGATTTCCTCCTATCAGGGCACATCATTATGTCTACATTGACTGCCTAGCTTTTTCTACCTCATTTCCCCTCTGATTGGGGAAAGAAACCCTTACTGGTGTAGGGGTTTGGGCAACAAGAAGTCTGGCTACTTCTGGCTGGAAAAGGGGCATTATGGGGCAAGCACTTTTGGATTTTCCCTTAAGAATGTTTGGGTCAAAAAAGGAGTCCATGATAGAAGTCATTTGGAGTGCTCATGAGTGGAATGCCTCTGCTTATATGTAGGGTCTATCCAAGGGCCACTGTAAATGTTTGTTCTGGCTGAAACACTTTGCAGCCATCTGTGAGTCAGATGCACTGTAAGAGAAACAAGAAGATATGAGTACTGGAATGAAATTGATACAGCAATAGCTGCAGCAGCACCCAAATATGCCAACATGTATGATGGCGTCTATAGAGACCTGCAATGTTTTCCATCAGGAGGTGCCAGGAAACCATGAGAAGTCTGGTGAAGACATGGCATTTATTTTAGAAAGTAAGTCTTTAAGGACCTTAGTCACATTACCAGAATTCCAGAATTGTCAGGAATGTGAACACAGCATTTGGTTTGGATGATGGCACAGATGCCTCCCTGAGCTGCTGTGAAAACATCTAAAACTGTCCAATTTTGTAAAATAGCCTTTCCCATGAGTGCCACTTATGTGTTAAGGAGAGAAATACCATGCTTAACATCATGGAGAGCATTTTGAGTGTAATTAGAGTCTTGCATGACAAATTACATCCTCTAGTCCAATTTGTGGCATGAACAGTGAAGCCAAATGATCATACCAATGATAAACATATCTTCCCCACCTATGTTTAAGATTGTGGATATTTTCTGGTTTTCTTATACTGTGTGTCCATCTCCCTTGCATCCATTGGTACCCAATAGTGCATATTACTATCCAGCCTGGAAGTCAGGGCCATAAATTTGCCATGCATATCCATTGGGTCCCATTGGATTATCTAATTCTAGGTCATAAAAGCCAGTTAATCCCATATCAGTCATTGGCCTATAAAACTGAGATGGGGTCCATCTCAGTTCCTGAGTAGACTTAGGCCATTGATCATAAATATGATTATGCTTCTCAACAGAGTGGGACTTCTTGGTTTAAATGCTCAGTGGTGGGTAAATATTCATCCTAAATTTGGTAGTAACCATTTTTATATCTTTGACATTCTGGCATTACTAGTGGCAAGTGGGAATTAGATAAATTTAAAAGTAGTTTAATAGTTACAAAAGCTTAAGAGTTAGTTTGCTCTAAAGTGAAGTTTTCCCCATGCCCTGGCTATAATAAAGTTTTATTTATAGGCCATAATTTGATATCTGCATGAGTAATAGTCTGTAAAGAGTGCATCTCTCTTTTTCTCTTTTTTGTTCTGTCATCAAAGATTACATTTTTACCTAGTTATGCCCTTGTAAGGGAGATACCAACCAGAGTAGCCCAGAAGTGCTGGAAAGGCAATAATCCACGTATTCAGCAATTGCTTTTTTGTAATTTAGTGGCATATTCTTGAGTCCAGTGTAGGAAAGAGTTAACTCCAATGGAATTGTTCAATTTAATAAAGAAATAACTGAAGAAACATTTATATATCTCCATTTTCCTTCCAGAAAAGATATTTTAAATCTTCCAGTGGAGTTCAGGAGTACTGTTCCTTACTTTCTTGAGAAGGGAGAAGTTGCTCTGCGTGTTGAGTCAAAATGCCAGTTTCACCTGAGAAGGTGAAACTTCCTGCAGAAGGAGTAGACAGAATTACAGAGAAGGGTCCTTGCCAGATAAAGTCTAGATTTGGGGAGTTAGAAGGTATGGTCTTAACCAAAACTTAATCCCTAGGTTCAAACAAAGGTGAAGAAGTGAGCAGTTTACAAATAGAATATTTATAAATTTCAGCTTGACACTTAGCCAAATCTTCAGTTTCCTGATCTTTAAGGATGTCATTCCTTACAAATGACCTTCCATACAGGATCTCAAAGGGAGAGCCCTAGTGCTCCTGGGGTGTTTCTAATTCTTAGTAGAGCCAAAGGAAGCACTTTGGGCCAAGGGTAATGAGTCTCCCAAGTTTTCATAAATATCTCTTTAAGATGTCATTAGTCTTCTCTACCTTCCCTGAGGATTGAGGTCTCCAAGCACAATGGAGATGATTTTTATGCCTTGGGCCTTATACACTCCGTGAGTAATAGCTGCCTTAAAAGCTGCTCCGTTGTCATTCTGGAGGCTGTGAGGAAGACCAAATCACAGAATAATTTCCTGTAATAAGGCCTTTATTACTTTTCGCACCTGTTCAGTTCTGGAGGAGTAGGCCTCAACCCACGTAGTAAAGGTATCTACCTTAACCAATAGGTATTGAAACCTGCCAATTTTGGAAATGTGAGTAAAATAAAACTGCCAGTCCTCCCCAGGGAATTGTCCTGATCTTTGTAAACCTGGAGGGGCTTTGGCATAATTAAGTGGCTTATTTTTCTGGCATACCTCATAGACTTTGAGTACTTGATGGACTGTTTTTGATATATTTCTCCCTTCAAATATCTCTCTAGTTAATTTGAGAATGTTTTCCTCTCCCAGATGGAATGATTGGTGCAAGGTATGTAGAATCTTCCATTGAGAGCTACCAAGAAAGTAAAGTTTGCTATCATCCATTTGGAGCCACCTGAAAGACCACCGCTTTCAGAAGTCTCTCAGTCCAGGGAGACCCTCCCCAAGGAACAGCGAGTCCACTTCTCGGATGCAAACAGCAAGAGGCTTTATTCACACACGGGTACCCGGGGCGTCACAGTCACTTGGAGGACTGGCGCGCCCTCGGTAGGGTTGGAGGGATTTTTATAGGGTGAGGGTAGCAAAAAGCGCGGG
>PVKS010047966.1:0-12601 GCA_004027875.1 Aplodontia rufa | reverse complement strand
GGGTATCTTTCCAGGGGACTTAGAATCAGCACATTACAGTGACACAGCAATATCGATGTTCATTGCAGCACAATTTACCATTGCTAGGCTATGGAAACAACCCCGGTGTCCCTCACAGGAAGAATGGATCCAAAAACTGTGGTGCATTTATACCATGGAATATTACACAGCAATTAGAAACAATGACCTTGCAGCCTTCAAGGGTAAATGGATGGTTATGGAAGAGATCATGATGAGTAAAATCAGCTTAACCCAGAGATCTAAAGGTCGATTGTCTCCACTCATAGGTGGAGGTGGGGACTAGACCCTGGACAATGAGAAAGTTGGTCTAGTAACATGAGTTAAATCCAGATAAGATGTAATGCTTTACAATCTAATACCTTTTTTAGAGTTAGAAAGGGAAAGGGAAGGGAGGGATAAGGGAGGGTAATTGGTGGGGGCACTCCTGGGGATAATTGCAATATCCAGAATATTTACACATTTTATACACATTTTATACTATTTTGTTAAAATCTTGTAAGGTTGTTCAAAAATAAAAAAAATTAAAAAAAACATGCAATGCACAAGATCAACTGAAAAAATTATGTTTTTGTAATACAACAAAGAAGGATGTGCAAAAGAAGTTTAAGAAGCAATTTCATTTACACACACCATCTAAAAAACAAAATTTATTGAAAAGAGATTCACCAATCAAGTTAAAATTTATACATTGAACATTGTAAAGCATTGTATGAAGGAATGAAAGAAGACCTAAATAAATGGAAAGATATCACTTGTTTATGTATGGTAGGACTTGAAAATGTTAAAGTGCAAGTACGACCCAAAGTGAGTTATCTTTCAAATAAATCCTTATCAAAATTCCAACAACCTTTTTCCAGATGCCCTCAAAATGTTTATTGAACTTTAAATCAACCACCATTACTAATTTTACTGCCATTTTCACAGACTTCAATAAAGAACATTCTAGCACAGTCTTGAGTTCTTTTTTGTCCATATAGTGACACATACATATGTCCTTTTAGGTTTTAAAGTTTTATTAATGTTCACTGATAAAAGGAGTCATGAGAGAACAAATTCCAACAAAGGAAAGCTCTGGAGTCTCATGGTCACACCTAGGGTCTCTTCCGCCTTACTCTTTGGCCAGTAGCTAGATAAAACTTTGGAATTTGCATATCAGCCTAATTTCTACAATAATAGATTTCCACCAAATATGCCCTTCCCTTTAATTTCTTACATAAAAGTGAGGGGGCTTTAACTTTTTCATAGCCTGCATATTTAGGTGATGTTTTTGTGTTTATTTTTCTATTTTCTTAGGATTATTGCAGAAGAACAAATTCCTGCTCCTCCTCCTCTTCCTCTATCTCCTCCTCTTCCTCCTCCTCATTCTGCTACTCTTCTTCCTTCTCCTCCTTCTGCTCCTCTTCTTCCTCCTCCTTCTTCTTTTTCTTTTTTTTTGGGGGGGTGGGGATACATGCTAGCTTTTTCATCCCAACATCTTATCCCTCATTTAATTCTTTTTATTTTATTTATTTATTTATCTAGGGATTCAGATATTGAATCCAGAGAGGTTTTAAACACGAAGATACATCCCAAGTCCATTTTATTTTGTATTTTGAGATGAGGTATTGTTCAGTTGCCTAAGACCTCGCTATATTGGTGAGGTTGGCTTTGAACTTGTGATTCTCTTGCCTCAGCCTCCCAAGTCATTGGAATTACAGGTGTACACCACTTGTATTAATCTTGTTAAAGACATAAATGTTCAAAAAGCTTTCTAACAGCTTCTTCTCACATATCAGGTGAAGTTGAATTTTTCCTGACTTCATGTAACAAACATTGTTCTAGACAGAAATTTTAAAGTAAAGACAAGATATCATTTCAGTACTAGCAGAATTACTATAAGTACATAATATTGATATGAAACTGAAAAATAGCAACATAAAGTACAAAAGATGTGAGCTGAGGAAATCATTGGCTGGATATGCCTGACAAATATAGATTAAATACAGAAAGACTGAAATTTTTGTGTCAAATTATATAACAATGATATGCATTTGAATGTGTCAGTCCTTACAGAAAGGATTTATTTTGGGACTCATGAACTAATCTTGTATTCTTACTTTTCTCTCAAAAGAAAATAAGTTCTTCCCAAGGAGTATCCTCCATAGAACATCAGGAGGAAATAAATAAATTGAAGACAGTGTTGGAAAAGAAAACTATTTTTTATGAAAAACAATTATTTAAAAGAGAAAGAATGTATGCACAGGAGATTCAAAATCTGAAGAAAAAACTAGATCATTCACTACAACAACAACATTCTCTGAAGGAAGAAATGTCCGTTTTGAAAGATAAATTAGAAATGAAGAAAGAAAGGTAAGAATCAAGATATTTATTCATTCCATAAAAATGTATGGGTGTTTCCTTTATGGTAAGTGTTGGAGATATATAGCCAAAAAACATGCTGTCTCCTCAGTGACAGAGAAGTCAAAATTGGTCATCATAGGCCAGCATGGTAGGGAAGCAACTGGGATAAATGTAAGAGTACATAAAGGAACATTGCTACATGAAGCATGTCTAGAACAAACTTCTTCTAAGCTGAGAACTAATAAAGAACAAAGAAGTAGGTGGGGAAGCACGTCATACCAAAGGGAACAGAATGTGTTCCTTTGGAAAGGAAAAGGTGAGTGTAGCACATTTAGAAAACAAAAGCTGTTTCCATGGTAGAAACATAAAAAAAGTGGGAGTGGTACAACAGGAGTCTGCATGGCACGGTAAAGCCAAGATCATGAATTGATGATGTAAGGCATTTTGCCACTTATCCTAAGGTTGTTGAAGGAAAAGCATGATTTTTATTTTTGATGTTTGAATGGTCACACTTCCTACTGTGTACAGAATGCTTTGCAAGGAGTCAAGAGGACCTAGGATGTGAAATGTGAGAGGAGGTGATGGAGGCCAGATAGTGATTAAGAAGTTGGAGAGAACTGGATGAATTCTGAATGTGTACTGAGAAAATAGGATGTGATGATCAGCTATGAGAAATGAGGGTGCAGGAAATATTTCAACAATGCTTAAGATGTCTAGATTTCAGCCAATCAGGCCAGCATAGTAGTTCATACCTGCAGTCCTCTTGAATTGTTAGGGTTTGAGGCAGGAGGATCACAAATTCAAGGCCAGCCTGGAAAACTTAGTGAAACTCTGCTTCAAAACACAAAATAAAGTGTCTGGGGACTATTTCAGAGTGAAAGAGTGGCCCTAGTATCAAATCACAGGGGTGCCAAAAAACTTAAAAGAAATAAAAGAAAATATATAAAACAAACAAAAAATGCTTTTGGTTTCAGACAAATGAATGTATATCATTATCGCTCTTCACTAATAGTGGAAGCCCCAGTAAATTCATTTTGGTGCAATCATTCACTTAACAAAACTTTGTAGAACCTTCCCTGTACAAAGCACTTTTGTGTAGCAGTGAGCAGAGAAAACAGTGCTTGTGTTGATGTAGCTTTGTTTTAGTGTGGTGATTGGTAATACAAGAAGGAAAATGTATAATATTAAATAATGACAATTACTAATATTAAAAGGAGGAAATGACTTAAGAATGAAAAGAGTGAAGTAATTTATATTAATTCATATATGTACATCCACGTGTGTGTATTTATTAATACCTAAATAATGTCTATATACACATTAGAGAAAATTATACTGAATGTTGCTTTCTCAAGAGAACCTAGGAAAGTGAGGGCTAAGTGTGTATAAATGCAGGTAAATTTCATAATGACAGAATATCTAGTGGATATTTTTTTTCTAAAGAGAGAAGTACAGTGTAAGAGAGAGAGACAGTGAGAATCAATTTTTTATTGAGTTTTTCACATGGCTTTCATTGCTCTGACCCTTGGTTGTGTACTGGGGTTTGAATCTATGTACTTGCAAATGCTGGGCAAGCACCATAACCACCGAGCCACCACTCCAGACCCTCTATTGAATATTTTCAATCTTTCTGTATTTTCTAAAAACATAGACTCCCCCAGTCTCTGAGCCAGTTAGTTAATGAACACATGCTCTCGATTGTCAAAACAGAATACCAAAACATATTTAGAATGTATACATGATAAAATGAAAAATCATCATTGGATTGGATGTTAATATGATTTCAAACTCATTCAAGGGTCGGGATGTGGCTTAGTCTTCTGGTGCTTCCCTACTATGCATGAGACCCTGGGTGGTTCTGCAGTGCAACAATGGAAAAAAAATATCAGTATAAAAGAGCAATAGAATGTTGACATAACAAATGAAACTATGAGTACAAAATTCATTGGGTACACCGAACACTAAAGATTGAAAAGCCACAAAACCATAGGACTATAAATTCACTTTTTGATGGTATAATCACAGCTGAGGACATTAACTGCAGCCATTAATGTGGTGATTCCAATCAAAGGCCAGACACCTAGCAACCCTGTTGAATTATAAAGTATGTCATAAATGATACCCATCCAATATGTGTGTATTACTTACATGTGCTCGAGTTGCATTGTAAAGAGAAGAGACATTTTTCTGGAAAGTACAAATTCAACACAGCATCAAGATCTACTGAATGACATTCTGTATGTTGTGATTTGGAATAAGGACACTTTTTAATTCCTATTCCCAGGACAGTAGAATTACAAATTAAGTCTCTATAATCCAGGAATATAACTCAAATTGTAAATTATAAGCTTATGTTTGTGCTCTAATTTTATGGTTTTCTCTGAGTAAAATTGAACACAATTCTAAAATTAACTATATTTGTAACATTTGTGAATTCAGTAATTAAACTAGGGTCAGGAAACTTTTCCTATGAAGAGACAAATATTATATTTTTAAGCTTTGAGGGCTAGATGACCTCCCTCACAAGTACTCCACTGTATTATTGGAATACAATGACAGCTATGGTAAATACTGTGGTGAATGATCCTGGCTGTGCTGTAGGACAACTTAATTTGCATAATAGCAGGAACATGGTCACAGGCTGTATTTCTCCTGCCAGAAGTCATTTGTAGTCTCCTGATTTATTTTTTTTGTCCCCTGATTTAATATGACTGTTATTTACTTATTTTGTGAGCTACATATAAGATGCTTCATTAAAAAGCAATGACATTGAATAGTATTTCCCTTTTTTTCTGCTTATTTCAGTGAACAAATTATTGAAGGGAAGAGGAATTTGGAACTCCTATCAGAAAGGCATCAGTTGATTAAAGACCCTGAAGTGCTGATAGCTGAAAAGGGTATGGGAATGTGTGTTTTACAGAAGAGTCAGGTTATTGTGGAGTTGGGAGAATTGTTCACATATGGTACTCACTTGTGAGCATGCGTATGTGAGTATGATGCATAAACATACACATTTGGTACACTTCTCTTGAGTCATTTTGTTTTACTTACTACACCTTGTTTGAAGAATTTATAACAATAGAAGAAGTGACTTTGCCATAAATTTACTGTTCCTTTAATATTGAGCACTAATTCACAATAACATTTTTATGATTGGAAAAATCACTTTATGATATTTTTTATAGTATGCTGAAAATTATCATTACTCCAAGCATGGCGATGTGTGTTAGCAGCATTCAGAACATGGTGGGGATATTTGAACAAATATCTGTTTGTGTCGAGAATGTACAAATTTGTAAGGGGTTTACCCTTAGGGTAGCTGAGAAAGTAGTGTATGAAATAAGTAAAGAGGAAATTAATTCTCAATAGTGAAATGTAAGAAAGAAGAATTATTTTGACATTTCTGTCCCTCCTTCAAATTTAGAGCTTATGTTCCTGGCCCCGTGGGATTTCCCAACTTTATTTCCATTTTCTTGAAAACATGTGTGTTATATTTTTTCATTAGTATAAGTGCACAAATCCTAGAGGTCTATATTACTAGAATTTCTTCAATTCTCTTCCCATAATGTACATATGAAAAATGTGAAGAGCTAACCAAAAAAACTTCAAAATATTATGTTTCTAAAGGATGGGCTAATTTGTAAGTAATTATCATAAATATTATAATTCATTTTGGCCTATGGGCATCTCTCTCATTTCCCATTCCCAAAAACATACATAGAGGGAAAGCCAGGTGGGTCTCTCAATCCACTTGAAAACTGTGGAAAACAGAGGGCAGCCATGCAAAGGCGCTCACATGGGAAAGCTTTTAAAGTTAGTTCATGCTTCTGCAATTTTCACTGGTGAAATTCCAAATTGAAAAAGAAAAAGATGGAGCCCCTCAGAAACAAAGAGTAACTAGGAACTACTTTTAGGTACATTACCAGTGTAAGCCCTAAAAAAGGTGAAGACCCAAAAATGTGTGAATGAATTAAGAGGTGCTTTCCAACTTTTTTCTATAAGGAGTGAATATGTCCTGGGCAAACTACTATACAATGTAAATATCACTGTGGGCAAGTACATGGATGAATATCTCCAATGTATACACTTCCTTAAGCTAGCAGTAGAAGAGTATTATGTCCTGAGCCCTACATGATTAAAGAAGTTATTTGGTAGCTAGATCAATGTTGGGCGGTAAGGGTGCTTGCCCAGCATGCAAAAGTATAGGGGGTCAAATCCCAGAACCCACATACATAACTGTCAGAGCAATGAAAGCTATGTAAAAAACTCAATAAAAAGTATTCTCTCTCTCTCCCCTTCTCTCTCTTAATAAATAAAAAGAATAGTTATTGGTTTTGAAAACAACTCAATAAGAGAGAAAATTATAGCATCTTAAACTCCAGTTAGCTTTGTGTTATATTGCATTTGAAAAGAAGACATAATACAGCGTGGGTATGTTTTCCCAAAATCACATTAGAAGATTTGATGAATCAGAAATAAACCACATTATTAATAGGGGCTGGTGTATTCATGAAAGACTTTTGGTTTCATATGATTTAATTACTAGCAATATAAAAACAGTCCATTAATATGAACTTCAGGTTCAGGAAAAAGAAAATGTTTTCAATGAAATGATTAATAAGTACATAGAGAGACACCAGTGAATAAACAAATTTTCCAACCATTTTTTGTTAATGTTAATGATCCTGATTATTGTGTGATGTTTTGCGTGTAGAATTCATAAAGAAGCAATAGATGTCAAGTGAGCCTGTCACAGCTATAACACCTCTCTGAGGATCAACTCCTCTCAGATGAAAGTAGCACATCTGATTCAGTTTCAATAATTGACAACTGAAAATCTTGATCCTTTGGAAAAAATTACAGAACTTGAATATCTGCTACTTTTTAATGTGAATTCTTCCCTGTATTTTAGAGTTGCAGTCTTCACTAACACATGTAAACTTTGTATTCACTCCTTTCCAAAAGAATCACTATTCTGATGTAACTGAATTGTAGCGTGAGAATGACATTGCAGATGGTCATGTAAGCTTATTGGTAGAGCAGGATGTGAAATTGCACATAATAGGACTCATCCAAGGGCTTTCCTTTGCCAAGATCTATGAATGAAATCCTTGGAAAATCCACACAACACAGTGATGAAACCCTAATGTTGCAGAGAAATCTTAGGTTCAGAGTTGAACGATTTTGAGGTCTGCCATCAGTAGACTGTATGACCCATCAATTTCATTCCTGACTGTGAGGTTATCATCCCCCACCAAGCTGCTTCTGGCTTTACCTCTTGATATCAGCCAATGAAAGAGGAAAGGCTGCTCAAGAGGACAAATGAAAAGTAGAAATTTTCCTTATAGAAACATATATACATGTAAACACACACACACACACACACACACCCATACACATATCTGTTTGTCAGAATAATAAATCTAGACTCTGAAACAGAAAATGCTTCAATAGTTAGAGATTGTGTCCATAAATGGTGAGAATACTACGGATGGTAAAAGAGATAGATGGCCTATATAGCTTACCAATGAAAGATTTTTAAAGAATATTGAAAATAGTTTCCAGTCCTCTGGACTTCTGTCAGTACCAAATTCCCTTTGTTGTGATCTGAAAGGTTAAGGGTGAGCAGGGAGGTGTTCACACTGGCATTCTCCAGTCACTGACTACCACTCTGGTTCTGACTGTGGTTCCATCATTTCACTTGGGGTGGGAACATGCGAATGACACATTGAATATTACATCAACATATCATTTTTCTTAACAAAAAAGTAACTTTAATTGACTTTCCTCCAACTGGGCTTATTCAACTACTTAATATTCCAGAGCAAATAAAAATCTCATACACAGTAAAAGATTTCTTTCAGTCGTTTGCGAATGTCCATGTAATTCTATTCTTAATTCTCACATCTAACCATACAATTTGTAGCTACCATTTTCATAACCAAAAGAAGTATTTTTCATGACTATTTTAATAAGGATAATGACTTATTCTTTTTTTATTAAGAGTGTATAGCGATACAAATGAGAGGGAATCATTATCAGACCATCAATAACCAAAGTATATATACATAGTTATCCAGGGGTAATGCCCAAACAAGGATGACCACCTTGAGTTTCATCTGTTGCAGTTACCCCCAGGAGAACTCTTGCATAAAATGGGTATCTCATGGAGGAATAACCTCTGCTTCTGAGATGGTTCCCCTATATTCCCTCTCTCCAGTATCCTAGGAGATCTTCAAATGCCCTCCCCCTCCCTACACCTCCCAGTATCCTAGGATGCCATCCCCCAATTATGCTGACGATCATACAGTTTGAGGATATTATTAGTTTAGCCATTTAACCTACTGCTTCCCCATGTATTCTAGCTTCCACATATGAGAGAAACCATTCAGCCCTTGAGTCTTTGAGATTGGGAGACTTCACTTAGCATAATTCTTTCCATCTCCATCCATTTGATATCAAAAGCCATAATATCGTCTTCTCTAATGGCCGAATAGTATTCCATTGTATATATGTACCATAGTTTTTGTATCCACTCGTCAAGTGAGGGGCATTTGGGTTGGTTCCATAGTCTAGCTATGGTAAATTGAGCTGCTATAAACATTGAGGAAGCCACATCACTATAATACGCTGATTCTAACTCTTTTGGGGAAATCCCCAGGAGTGGGATAGCTGGGTCATAAGGTGGTTCCATCCTTAATTTTTTGAGGATTCTCCATACTGCTTTCCATAGTGGCTGAACCAGTTTGCAGTCCCACCAACAGTGTAAAAGTGTTCCTCTATTCCCACAGCCCCTCCAGCATCTGTCCTTGTTTGTATTCTTCATTTTTGCCACTCTAACAGGTGTGAGGTGGTATCTCATTGAGGTTTTGATTTGCATTTCCCTTGTAGCTAGGGATGTGGAGCATTTTCTCATATATTTGTGGGCTTTCTGAATTTCCACTGGACAGAAGTTCCTTTTGAGATCTTTAGCCCACTTGTTGATTGAATTATTTGTGGGTTTGGAGTTTAGTTTCTTTAGTTACCTGTATATTCTGGATATTAGCCCTCTGTCCAAGGTGTAGCAGGCAAAGGTTTTCTCCCATTCTGTAGGTTCTTTCTTGATGTTCTTGACTAGATCTTTAACTGTGCAAAATCTTTTTAGTTTAATTGTATACCATTCATTTAGTCTTGATTTTACCACATGAGCCATGGGAGTTTTGTTAAGGAAGTAGCTTCCAACTCCTATATGGTGTAGCGATGGCCCTACTTCTTTTCCTAGTAATTTTAGAGTTGTTGGTTTAATATCCAGGTCTTTGATCCATTTTGATTTAAATTTTGTGCAGGGTGAAAGATAATTTTGTGCAGTTGTCTAAAGAAATTTTGTGCAGTTGTCTACATGTGGCTGTCCAGTTGTCCAACACCATTTGCTGAACAGGCTATCTTTCTTCCACACTATGCTTTTGCCCCCTTTATCAAAGATCAAATAGTTAAAGATATGGGGGTTTATCTCTGGATCTTCTATTCAGTTCCACTGGTCTTCGGTTCTGTTTTGAAACCAATACCAAGCTGTTTTTACTACTACGGCTCTGTAGTATAATTTCAAATCAGGGATTGAGATACCCCCTATTTTTTCCTTTCTATAGAGTAGTGTTTTGGCTAGTCTGGGCTTCCTGTTATTCCATATGAACTTGAGAATTGCTTTTTCTATATCTGTAAAGAATGCCATAGGTATCTTGATGGGGATTGCATTGAATCTGTATAAGGCTTTGGGAAGAATGGTCATCTTTATTATATTGATTCTGCCTAACCATGAGCATGGAATGTTTTCCCATCTACACAGGTCTTCTTTAATTTCTTTTTTTAGTGTTTGATAATTTTCTCTGTAGAGATCCTTAACTTCCTTTATAAAGTTAACGCCTAAGTATTTCATTTTTTTGGAAGTGATGGTGAATGGGAGAGATTTCCTGATTTCTTCTTCTGTGGATTTGTTACTGGAGTAAATAAACACTAGTGATTTGCTGGAGTTGATCTTGTAGCCAGGTACTTTGCTAAACTCTCCTATAAGCTCTAGGAGTTTTCTGGCTGATGTTAGTGGGTCTTCTAGGTATAGAATCATGTCGTCAGCGAATAGGGATAACTTAACTTCCTCTTTTCCTATACGAATACCTTTGATTTCCTTGTCTTCCCTGACGGATCTGGCAAGGGTTTCAAGGACTGTATTGAACAATAGAGGGGAGAGCAGACAGTCTTGTCTAGTACCTGAATTCAGTGGAAATGCTTTCAGTTTTTCTTCATTGAGGATAATGTTGGCTATAGGTCTGTCGTAAATGGATCTGACATAATTGAAGTATCTTCCCTTGATCCCTATCTTTTCCAAAGTTTTGAACATAAAGTGGTGTTGAATTTTATCAAATGCCTTCTCTGCATCAATTGAGATTATATGATTTTTTATTTTAATTCTGTTTATATGGTGAATTACATTTATTGATTTGCGTACGTTGAACCAGCCTTGTTTTCCTGTAATGAAGCCCACTTGATCATAATGTATTATCTTTTTAATGTGTTTTTGCATCCGATTAGCTAAAATTTTATTAAGGATTTTTGCATCAATGTTCATCAGGGAAATTGGTCTGTAGTTTTCTTTCCTTGATGTGTCTTTGTTGGGCTTTGGAATCAGTGTAATGTTTGCTTCATAGAAAGTGTTTGGGAGTGATCCCGCTCTGTCAATTTCCTGGAAGAGCTTGAAGAGGATCAGTGTTAGTTCTTCTGTGAAGGCTTGGTAGAATGCTGCCATATACCCATCCAGACCTGGGCTTTTCTTTTTTGGGAGAGCTTTGATTGCTGCTTCAATTTTGCTTTCTGTGATAGGTTGGTTGCGGTTTTCAATGTGCTCCTGTGTTAAAGAGGGGATGTCATGTGTGTCCAAGAACCTCTCCATGTCTTCCAGGTTATCGAATTTGGCAGAGTATAAGTTTTCAAAGTATGTTCTGATAATCTTCTACATCTTGGATGAGTCTGTGGTGATAGCCCCATTTTCATCTTTGATTTTGTTGATTTGCTTCCTTTCGTTCTTCCTTTTGGTGAGGTTCGCATGGGGTCTGTCGATTTTGTTGACTCTTTCAAAGAACCAACTCTTGGATTTGTTGATAGATTGGTTTTTTTTGTTTTATTTTCAATTTCATTAATTTCAGCTCTGATTTTGGTAATCTCCTGTCTTCTGTTAGGTTTAGCGTTGGACTGTTCCTCCTTTTGTAATCGTTTGAGTTGAGGCATAAGGCTATTAATCTCATCCCTTTCTAGATTTTTGATGTACATTTGAAGTGCTATAAATTTACCTCTTAAGAAAGCCTTCAGGAAGCAAGATGGCGTTCTGAAGACAAAAGGCTTTCCCTGCACCTCCGGACTGACCGGGATTTCTCCAACTTCTCGGCAGTATTTCCAGGTGCGTTTGGGGAGATTGGCATTGTGAAACACCAGTCCTAATCTTGACAGTAGATTTGAGAAATAGAGACTTGGAAGCGACCTGGGGCTTTGTTCTGATCAGTCTTGGCTGCAGCGCAGCAGCAGCCGGCCCGCGGCAGCAGCTGGCCCGCGGCGGTAGCCGCCCCACCTACACTCCCACCCGCCCAAGTCACATCTGCAAAGAAAAACCCATGCAACTTTAAAAACTGCGTACTCGCAAGGACCCCTCTTGGACCTGCATTCCGTTTTGCGACGGGATCGGTGACTGGAAATATCGTCCAAGCAAGTGTGGAGCGGCGGCTTGCGCGGAGGAGGCGGGGCGGATTCGGCCGGGGCAAGGAGGCCCAGCAAACGTCCGTGCTTTGTCCGCTTGCTGGTTGCCACACTCCCAGCCCGCCTGATCAGGGCGGGACCTCTTTGGGACCGCAAAGCAAGCTCTGGGTGCCCCGTCAGGAAGCAGCGGAGATCGAGGGAGGAGACGGGACCAGAAGGCTTGGCTGAAGCCCTAGGGAAGTTGTGGGAGCAGCAAGGGAGGAGGAGCATCCATTTTTGAGACCACACTTCCTTCCCTAGACCTGCTTCTCCCGGGTCTGCAAAACAGGCTCATAGGACTGTGCCTGGATCCAGCAGCTGAACACAGACAGTCTCAGCAGAAGGTGGAGTCCGGGGCCTGAATCCTCCTCTCATAAAGGATCTGGGACTGAGGAGTAACGGAGTTGAAAGCTCTGTCCTCCCAACACAGACTGGACTTTAACAGGGCGGAGAGGCTGACCCCCACCGCAGGGATCACAGAAGT
>PVKS010047965.1:0-12604 GCA_004027875.1 Aplodontia rufa | reverse complement strand
CCGCTGATTTTTACCACACTTTTGAGGAGGAAATAACACCTCTCCTTACTAAGTTATTCCAAGAAATTGAAAAGGAGGGAATGCTCCCATCCACTTTTTATGAAGCAACCATAACTCTGATACCAAAACCTGACAAGGATACATCAAGAAAAGAAAACTACAGACCAATATCCCTTATGAACTTGGATGCAAAAATCCTCAACAAAGTAATAGCAAACTGTATTCAAAAACTTATTAAAGAAATAATCCATCATGACCAAGTGGGCTTCATCCCAGGAATGCAGGGCTCGTTCAACATACGCAAAACAATTAACGTAATCCACCACTTAAACAGAATCAAGGACAAAAACCATATGATCATCTCATTGGATGCAGAAAAGGCCTTTGATAAAATCCAGCACCCTTTTATGTTCAAAACTCTAGAAAGGATGGGGTTCAAAGGACCATTTCTGAACATTGTCAAGGCTATATATGCTAAACCCTCAGCTAGTATAATACTAAATGGAGAAAAGCTGAAAGCATTTCCACTAAAGTCGGGAACAAGACAAGGCTGTCCGCTCTCACCTCTTTTATTCAATATTGTTCTTGAGACCCTAGCTGGAGCAATTAGGCAAGAGAAAGAAATCAAAGGGATAAAAATAGGAAGAGAGGAAATCAAACTCTCTCTTTTTGCTGATGACATGATTCTGTATCTGGAAGATCCAAAAAACTCCATCAATAAACTGCTCGAACTCATAAGTAGATTAGGCAAAGTGGCAGGATACAAGATCAACATGCATAAATCAATAGCTTTCCTATATACCAATAATAACAGGACTGAAGAAGAAGTCAGGAATTCAGTTCCTTTCAAAATAGCTTCGAAAAAAATAAAATACTTGGGAATTAACCTAACAAGGGAAATCAAAGATCTCTTCAATGAAAACTATCGAACATTGAAGAACGAAACCCAAGATGACCTAAGAAGCTGGAAAGATGTCCCATGCTCTTGGTTTAGCAATTTTATTTTTCAGGGCTGAGGACCGAACTTGGGGCCTTGAGCATGCTAGGCAAGCACTCTGCCACTGAGCTAAATCCCCAACCCTTGTCCCATGCTCTTGGATAGGCAGAATTAATATAATAAAAATGGCCATTCTACCAAAAGCTTTATATAGATTTACTGCTATCCCTATAAAGATACCTATGTCGTTCTTTAAAGACATAGAAAAAGCAATTCTAAAGGTATTTTTTAAAATCCTCCCAAACCCCTTTTTTCAATTTTTCTCATGCTTACTATCTTAATAGGAAAAGGCATAAAATAAACATCTGTCAGTTGCAAAAATTCCATTCTTTCATATCTTGTGAAGTTTATCCTTCATATAACTCTTTCAAGAACCTTTTAAAGGCTGCAATAAATGCATCCCTTAGATCTCAGAGTCCATTTTCTCCCTAATAGAATAATGAATCTACCCGCATGCCACACTAATGACTACAAAAGTATTTTTACCAGGGAATATGTTATGCCTTAAGAAATTTCACATACAATCTTCAAGTAGGTTTTAGGTAGAAAGAAAAATTGGATTGAGGCAGGAATGGAGGTTCACAGCCTGCACTTCACAGGAGTTATTGGGAGCATAATTTAAAATAATTTATGCCAGATAAATCACACTCTTCTCTATAATCTTCATCATCCTGACTTCTTTTTATAAACAGGTGACTTGCCCTTTAAGCTGTCTGCAGTCATCATAGTTAATGGCAGAGGACCTTTTCAGAAAGTCATTTCAGGAACAAAGGGAATCTTGGATTCCCCTCAGAAACTGGCCATTAAACTAAAAGGACAATTCTCAGGAAAACCTGATTACACACTCTCTCAGAATTCCAGGCCAGGCTGGTCAGGCCGTACCACCTTTGCACCTCTCAGGCCAACAGGTGAGATGGACAGCTACGCCTGACTGGTCCCTCATGCTGACTTGTTCAGCCCACTGTGGGCAGGAAACCAGCGTCAGGTACTAGACACTCTTACTGATCCCTGGGTACGAAAGCCCCCAGGAACTCTGGCTTAGTGTGCATAAAATGATAAATTTGGTCCTTTAATCACTGTTTATAAGGTACTACTTTGTGAAGTACGTGCTCATTTCATAAAGGAGTGCTCTAGAGCCATACTTTCTGGATTTTGATCTGGATAATCTTGTGCAAGTTAAAAATAAAAAAACTCTGTAATCCTATTTCTTCACCTTGCATACTCGAGATGACAACAATAGTGCATACCTCATATATGTACAGAGGCACTTAAGTGAAATAGTGGGTAAAGTGCTTAGCATTCAATTAGTACTAGCTACTAGTGTTTTTATCATATGGAAGTGTTTCGTGTTTGTTATTTATGTCTTTAAAAATTACTGGTTTAGTGTGTGTTTATGTATACTGGCACATAACCAGATGCAAGAAATACTGTATAAAACATTTCTCTGATAGGAAGACTAAAGTTGATAGAAATTAAATAATCAACCTAATTTACATAATATTGAAGTAGACTTATTAAAATAGAGCCAATTGTTTTGATAAATACACAATTTGCTGGACTTAATGAAAAAGTTATTAACATAAATCTGATTATCTAACATTCCATGTTGTATGATTGGTGTTATTTGTAGCCAGAAATCAGTGCTGGATTAATCAGGGATTAACCTGCATGAACTGGTAACTGGGTATGGCACAGTGAGGTCTAGACTTTCCTACAGTAAATAAAAAAGTTATTACAGTCAAGAGGTAACTTTTTTCATCTTTATAACTATAAAACAAGGTACCCAGCCCATTCTATGACTTCCTGCCTTCTCCAAGCCTGGAACTTCTTTCAGTGGCACCAGTATCATATCTTTATTATCTTATGTCTTAGAAATAGCTGTGCAATTTCAAATGAACAAAGTGAAAATAATTCAGGAAGATTATTTTCAGCTGATGACCGCCTACTCATCTACTTCACCAGAGACTAGCTGGACCAAATTCTCAAGAAAGCAAACACTGTGACGTATCTTTTACATAAATCCTTTCTCTGTGACCTATCGAGGAAATTAATAGCATTTTTAGGGGCAAACATATCTCTTTCCATCATGTATCTTACCTGATTCTTCACAGCTTGAAATGAGGTAGAAATGGGAACATGCGGAGTTATGGCTAAGTACTCTGCAATCTCCTCAAACCCCAGTTGGGTAGATATGTAAGCATAAAACTGCCTTACATAATTAAAGCCTAATAATACTACACATTGACATTTTAAAATTCTAATCTAAGTATTTGTTAAAGTGTCATCATTGGAATAAATATTATCTTTTAACAAGATTTTATTTCATTATAGTTTTATATATTGAGAGTGTTTGTTGTTACACTTCCATAAAATATTTTTTTCTCTTTTTAAAGAGATAGAGGGACAGTGAGAGAGAAGGAGAGAGAGCAAAAGAGATAGAGAACCAATTTTATTTAGTTTTTCGTGTGGCTTTTGTTGCTCCAACACTTTGTTGTGTACATGGTTCTGGGTTCGAACTGACATCCTCACGCATGCCAGGCAAGCATGGCACACGCCGCAACTGCTGAGCTGCTGCTCCAGCCACAAAACAAGGTTCTTTTAAAGATAACTTTGAAAGATAGCGGCAGGGGGGGGGGTACTGTTCTAAGCACAGGAAAAACAGAACAGTAAATTTTCTAACCTTCATAGAATTTACGTTCTAGGGAAGGAAATATTCAAACAAACAAGCAAATGAATATAATATATTCTCCATAGTGTAACATGGAGAAAAGAGTAACATTGGGGTGCCCCAGTGCTCTGCAGCTGCATGGAAATCAGAGTCCCGTGCCTGAGGGTGGCTCTGATATTCATGCAGTGACAGACAAGTGACATCTTATTGGTTTCAGGACAGGTGATATCAAGGCTATGAGTATTATGAGAAAAGGAGAGAAGAGGGTCATGCCAGAAATCCTCAGAATTCTAGGATACCCTCTCCTGGTCCTGAAATGAATGATGTGAATGCCAGGAAAGAGATTTCCCCTCTTTTAGACCCTATCTCACACCCTTAACATCTAAACACTTGAGCTACAAATGATACTGGTACAGCTTCAGGAATGAAAGAGTGGGAAGGAAAGGAAGTTAGGAATGGAGGGAAACTTGGGAGGGAAGTGAACAATAGAAAGGAAGAATGGATCTGAATCACCAAACTGTGTAACTAAATCAATACAAATATTTGATGCAATGAATTATTTACATCAGCTGTGAACTCCCTGCCTCTCTCCACCCTTGCTTAGGCTGCAGAGACCAGTTTAAAGATGAAGAGTATTAACCTTACTTTAGAGACGAAGAGAGATGATTTTAGGAAGTAGGTATGATTTACATTACATTGAAGAAAAACAAAAAGGAAATCCACAATAAATCAACCTGCAATGGATTGATTCATTGGAGTTATGATTAGCCAAAGTGCATTACAGTTTCCCTGAGGTATGTAAGACTTTGAAGTCTATCATGTTTATCCACTTTACTACCAAGTGATGATTCCAATATGCATTGATACAGCTATTTAAGAGAACAAGCCAGGTCAATATTGAAAACAACAACATATTATATGGCACATAACTGAAAAGAATCAGAATAATAATCAAGTTTCAAGAAAACTTAAATATACTAGAAAAATAAAATCTATCCACCAAAGTCTTGTATTTCCCTAAAGTTACAGGCACTTAAAGATACCTTGAGAAATCACTTATCCATAACCTTGAAACTTCAAGGATTGAACATAACCCCAGTCTATAGCATCTTTGGTCAGGAAGTCCCCAGAAAAACACTTTCATGCAGAATCAGTCTTAGCAATTTTTTACTCATTATAGCTCATGGACTTTGAGCCAAGTTACAATTCAATATGAAGCAGAGAAAAGACAGAAGTTCCAAACTCCCCACTGTTCCACAGTTCAAATAAATGGTGATGGGATCTTCTTGGGAACATTGAATAAAACAGATATATTATTGAAAAAGTATTCTGATAACTTTCTGTTGTTTTCTGCAGATGCAGAGCCTACCCTTCATGGTACCTCAAGCCCCAGGGGCTGACCTGCACAGTTGCACTCACAGGCTCACTTGCCCTCTAGATTCCAGATGGACTCAACCAATGTAGTGCACAGAGAATTGGTGGAAAGAGACACTTATGCCTCTGAGGCCTGAGGGGAATGAATATCTCCCCCTTTGTCCTTCACTAGTTCTACAATACTGCACAATTTCTTCCTCTCTGGCAATAATTTTGTAAGTACACCCTTTATTAAATTATCCTCAAATTATGCTACTTGATAGTACCATTTATTCCCTGTCCTTGACTGATTGTTGGCACTCTTTTTTATTTTTTGGAAGAACAACTTGGACATGTGGACTTGTTTGTTTAGACTGTTCCCTTTAGATGAAGAATGAATTCATTTACATATTGCTTAAGCCCATTTGAAAATTGGTTTTCTAACACTGGGTTGTGAGAGTGGACTTTCTAATGCATAAAGCATTCTAAGTGATGTATGAGAGTACCATTTATCTCCATTTTTACAGTAGAGAAAAGTGATGCTTAGTGATCCTAAGTCTCACCCTCAGTGTCGCATGCCTAATAAATTGCACTTACTCTGTAGGGCTTCAAGTCCCCTGCTTTGTCCACTCCTCTTTCTTCTCCAAATTAAGTACTAAGCTCCTCGATTTCATAGCATGTGAATGAAATGTTTAATGGCCTCTTTTCTGGATAAAAGATCAGTTCGAAGACTGAAAGAGTTTTTTCATTCTGTAGCTGCTTCTCTATTAAAAACAGATGATAAGGGTTAACAATAAATCTGAGTCAAAGATTGATGCTATTAAATACAGCAGCTGTGCCTTTAGAATCTAAAAATACACCAGACAACAATCTATGAAATAGTCTTGACGTCAATGGAAGTCACAATCATCAGTGGAGGTCATTTTATAACCTTCCCGCAACTGCCTGACAGATAAACCAGTGACATGATCTTTTATGTCAGGACCATAAAAATACCCTCATGCACTTCACAGGCAGGCACCCGTTAACTACACATACACTAAATCCTTGTGAACTATGGGTCATGAGACCATTCATGGACAACTTATATAAACTCATGACCCAAAGGTAAATTACGCACAGACCTAGAGACAAATATCACTTGTCTTTTTAAAACTGCACTAGCCATTTTTAAGGAATGTAAGATTGAACTTAAGCTACCAAAAATATCTTTAGAATTTCTGACATTTGGTAACAAGTTAACGAATGCATTCAATTGTTTGAATCTCTGGTTAGATCAGATTTGTTATCTTGGGATCTAAACAGTTTTCTTAAGTCATTTTTCATATCTTAATATCCCTAATTTTCTTTTCATATGGAATTTACAAATAGCAACTACAAAAGAAGGGATTAATGTCCTCTTTCCTCTCCCAGTGAGGAGATTTTGAGACTTCTTACTCTCTTAAGTTATGTTTAAAATAAGTAGACTTTAGTGCAAAAAGTGATTAATTTAATGGAGAAGAAAAATGACCCAATTTTTGTATTTAACTACTCTACTAAAATTTTTAAAAGAGAAAGAGAGAATCAATTTTATTTAGTTTTTCATGTTACTTTCATTGCTCCAACACTTCGTTGCATACATAGTGCTGGGGTTTGAACCCTTATCCTCATGTATGCCAGGCAAGTGCCATAACCATTTAGCCACTGTTCCATCCCTTAACTAGTCTATTAAAATCGTAAACTTAGAATTCAATCTAGAAAATTCCTATCAACATATCCTCTGGCACAACTGCTCCAGCTCATGGATCTGAGATCTGATTAGATCCTCTCCCACTGAAGTTCTGTCCAAAGGGAAGGGCAAATACAGGAAAACATTTTATTTAATGAGTGAACAGAACTATGGCTCCATAACTCACCAGCTTTGGAGCACAGCCATAATTCATGATGTCCAGCCAGTGTGAACAAGGATAAAGAAATGCTATTATTTTCACCATTGAGTATGGAAGAAATAGAAATGTTAACACACCTAGCATCACTGCATTGCAATATATCTAGTCTATATACTGTATAAAATGTGTTTTTAAAAAAATGTTCTTTAGATGTCAAAATAAGTTGTTCAGACTATGGATGCCTTGGGGGCTTTACCTGGTGACTAGGTGAACCACACATATAATAAAGTGGATTTATAAGATTTAGAAATCACCTAATCCAATATAAGAGGGGCCATCAGATGCATGATGCAGGCCAAGTGAATGATAACCATATAATGCAAGGAAATTATTCTCAGGTCTAGACAGACAAAATGTACTGGATTACCTTTAACTTCCATTGTATTACATAGGCATGGCCTTCAAATTCCAGGGTAGTTGGCCTGTATTCCCCAAGTCTAGTGACTTCCATCTGAGCAAATTATCTTTGAAAATTTTGCCCAACCTAATAGGCCTCTGTTTGTGTGTGCCCTGTAAAATAACATGGAGAGGTGTTCAGAAGATGGCGGCCAGCAAGAGGTCTGCATGTAGAATCTTTCCATGAAGTGGGACGCTCACGGTGGGAGAAGTGCCTTTCTGTGGGGTGTGTCAATGGCAAAATTTTTGCCTAAACTCATTAGTGGACAAACAAGGAAATTTAGAGACACAGAGGTTTGGATACACTAAACAAAGAAGAAACACCAAATAGGGACCTAGCAGCTCCAGCTGCAAGGATGGCCACTCACTGGTTGGGCTGCCAGATCAGCACAGAGGGAGGGAACTTCACATACAAATAGAGGAAGGACAAATTGGCACAGAAATCTCTGATATCAGAAGGGCCCCTGCTTCATGGCAGAACTGAGAGAATGCATCAGTGCACATAACTTAGACTCCCTCCAAACTGGCTGCTGAGAGCTGGGACGATCACCATCTTGAGTAGGCAGGTGCTCCAGGCAGCTTCTCCAAGAGCCAAGAGCTCAGATGGGAGGCCACCCCAGTGGCTGCACCATCAGCCAGCAAACAGCTCCAGGACCCCAGGATTATGACTGACTGACTGACTGCTCCAGGGGCTGTGTGTGCCTGTCAGTGCCTCCCTACTGGTCCTGTGACTGATACAGAGGCTGCCCCCCTCAACCTCAACCTGCATAAGGCTGAGTTCCCTTTCAGAACCTGTATTTGCAACACAGGCGGATCTGGAGAACCTACACGGGCTGGGCGTAGCCAGCTTTCAGGCCCTGCAACTCTGGAGCACAGATCCTGCCTGGTCCTCACAACCTGGGCAGAGATCACTTTCAGCCTCAGTGATCAAGGAACAGAAGTAACACCCCAGGGCCAGGGCTCTCCTCTGCTTTCAGGCCCTGAAACCCAGGAACAGGCAGTCCCATAGGACTTGGCCTCCCAGCCCCTTGTATTTGCAGTTGAGACTTCCCCAGGGGCAAGACTTTCTGGGCTGGTGTCTTCCTCTCAGCACCATCCCCACAATGCTGGGGCTGAGAGTGCCTCAGGAGACATCCTTTTGGGGCAAGTGAGGGCCTCAGGACATTCAAGTTTGGGGTGATAGCTGTCCAGGGGGCTCAGTTCAGGCTGGCCACTCCCTAAAATCAGCAAGATACCCTTGCAGCTGCTCCAGGATCCACAAGACTGCCAGTGGCTCCTGGGGCCCACCCCAGATGAATTGGGGCAAGACTCTGGGCAATCAGACACAAAAGCATCCAGGAATTCAACCCATGAAGGATAAAAGGCTGTATTCACAGAAGCAGGATCAGTGAAAGACTGCATCCCCTTAACAGGAGAAGAATATTGGGAGGACTTCTGGCTGAGAACAGCAAAACACAGACCCTCCTGCAACCTGACCCTGAAAGTGCCTCCACCCAGATGTCAGATATGAACATATACTCCCACTGCATATTTTGACCTTGATGGCAATAACTCATAACCCTCCCAACTCTCCTTTTTGTTGTTGTTGTTGTTGTTGTTGCTGCTTGTTTTTTTATTTTTTTTACATTTTTGTCTGTTTTGCATTGTTTCTTTTTTGTTTCTTGTTTCTTGTGCTGTGTTTGTGTTGCTGTGGTTTGATTTGTGGCTGTTTGTGATCTTGCAAACTAGTGCATTTACTATTTGTGCTATAATCTCCCAATAGTGAATCTCTCTGCTACCACCTTCTTCCCCTTCCTCTGACAACACCTAAACTTTATTCTGCTCCCTCTCATCCTCCCTTAAAGTCACTACCCCAGTCTCTTCCTCTTTCTTTCTTTTCTTTATTTTAGCAGAATATTCTACATAATCTCTACTCTCTAGCTGCTCTCTCTCCAAATTCACAAGTTCCTCACTACCTTCCTATCACATTTCTTTTGCTCTATAGATTTATGTCCTTCACCTACAGAGGTATTGGAAAACTGAAGCCAATGCCAAACTTGAAAGTGGGTGTTTGCTTTCAAACCAAGTATAGTCTGAGGACTCTCACAGAAGACAACTACTAGTTGGTTTGCTCTTCTTTAGGTGGCATTTAACACTGTAATAGCTATAGTAGGCACAAAGTAACTAGATCAATCCTGTCTGTTGTAGGCATTGGCTGTACATACTGACTCTTATCCCTTATCTCCTGAGATACTGGAAATCATAAAGGTCAATAATAATTCACAGGTTGGGAAGCCAGCCATTGTGAACTATACTAATTGTATCCCAGCCGAAATAAGCAAAGAGACAAAAATTCCACACCCATTAACAAAGTCCCCAAGTGAATTATCCAGTGATGGACCTCAAGCTCCACTCCCTGAAACTGAAAATGAGGAAAAAGGGAAACAATCCTCCTCCTCAAACCAACTCCCCAGCCAAGAAGTCCACAAATAGGGCCCTGAATGAAAACCTCAAAAAAAAAAAAAATCAACAATCTGATTATTAAAACAATCAAAGAATTAAAAGAAGACTTAAGGAAGGAAATAAGAGAGTAATTTCAGGAGCTGAGAGACCACTTTGATAAAAAGCTATATATTCTGAAAAGAGACATAACAGAGCTCTTAGAATTGAAAAGCACAGTCAACCAAATTAAAAGCTCAATAGAAGATACTAATATCAGAGTGAGCTCACTAGAAAATAGAACTTCAGTTCTCAAAGAACGAACATCAGGCAATGAAGACAGGCTGAGCAATGCTGAATGCAAGGAGGAGAGACAAGAAAAGGAACTTACTGAGAATGATCAGAGCTTCCAAGAAGTATGGGAAAAGATGAGAAGAAAAAACTTGAGAGCTATTGGTACAGGGGAGAATATAGAACAACAAATGAATGGCATAAAGAACCTTCTCAATGAGATAGCCACATTTCCCCAATATCAGAATTGATCCAGAAATTCAAATTCAAGGCTCACTCCTATAGGCCACCAAATGGACCTAACCAAATGAGAAACTCACTGAGACACATCATATACAAAATGAGCAACAGAGAAATCAAGAAAAGAATTTTAAAAGCAGTAAGAGATAAACACCAAATCATATTCAGAGGCAGACCAATAAGGATTACTGTGAGTTTTTCACCTCACACAATAATGACCAGGAGAGCATGGAATGATGTTTTTCAAATATTAAAAGAAAACAATTTTCATCCAAAGATACTATATCTGCAAAACTCTGTTTTAAATGTTATGGGGAAATAAAATACTTCCATGACAAGGTCAAGCTAGCAACATACATGAACACAAAACCAGCACTACAGAGAATACACAAAGACAAACTTAATTCAGAGGAACAAAATAACAACTCCCAAAGTCCATAAACAGAGGAAAGCCAATAAAAACATAACTCATTAAAAGATATCCAAAATGGCACAAAATACAGCAAACGTCACAATGCCAGGGATCCAGAATCACATATATATATTCTTAACACTGAACAAGAATGGACTCAATGCCTCAATCAAAAGACACAGATTAGCAGACTGGATCAAAAAACAACATACAACAATATGATGTTTACAGGAGACACACCTCACAGCCAAAAATAGACACAGATTGAAGGTGAAAGGTTGGCATAAAACTTAACAGGTTTATAGTCCAAGACTGCAAGGTGGTGTTGTGATCATTATATATGACAAAGTTAACTTTGATCAAAAATTAGTCAGAAGGGATAAAGAAGGTTACCACATCATAGTAAAAGGAACAATACAACAAGAAGACATAACAATAGTTAACATACATGCTCCCAATTGCAACCCTTCCAAATATTTGGAAAAAGTACTCAAGGACATTAAATCTTTTATTGATTTCAATACAATAATGCTGGGGGACTTTAATACATAACTATCAACAATAGACAGATCATCAAAGCAAAAAATCAAAAAAGATATCTCCAACCTAAGCAACTCTATCAATCAAATGGACTTAACATAAATTTTCAGATATTCCATCCCAAATCAGCTGAGTGTACCTTCTTCTCAGCAGCACATGGATCCTTTTCCAAAATAGATCACACCCTAGTCCACAAAGCTAATCTTAGAAAATACAAAAAGGTTGATATAATCCTATGTATCCTGTCAGACCACAATGCTATGATCTTATCAATTAGCATTAAGAAAAACAACAGAAAATACACAAATACTTGGATATTGGATAATACACTCTTAAAGGAAGAGTGGATCATAGATGAAATGAGAAGAAAAATCAAGAAATTCTTGGAAATGAATGAGAATGAGGAAACGACATATTGAAATCTATGGGATAATATGAAAACATTCTTAAGAGGTAAATTTATAGCACTGAGTGCCTTCTTCAAAAATCAGGAAAGAGCCCAAATAAATGAACTTATGTTCATTTATTGAACTGAAATCCCTGCAAAAGAGGAACAATCTAATCCCAAACCCAGTAGAAAACAGGAAATAACTAAGATAAGAAATGAAATCAATGAAACTGAGAACAAAAAAAAAAAAAAAAGGCAAAACAATAAAAAGAATCAATGAAATTAAGATCTGCTTATTTGAAAAAAATAAATAAGATTCAGGACCTGATGGTTTCCTGCTGATTTTTACCACACTTTTGAGGAGGAACTAACACCCCCCCTTATTAAGTTATTTCAGGAAATTGAAAAGGAGGGAACTCTCCCAAACTCTTTTTATGGAGCAACAACAACTCTGATACCAAAACCCCACAAGGACACATCAAAAAAAGAAAACTACAGACCAATATCCCTGACGAACCTGGATGCAAAAATACTTAATAAAGTCTGAGCAAACTGTATTCAAAAACTTATCAAGAAGATAATCCATCATGATCAAGTAGGCTTCATCCTAGATATGCAGGGCTGGTTCAACATACACAAAACAATTAATGTAATTCACCACTTAAACAGAATCCAGGACAAAAATCATATGATCATCTCAATGGATGCAGAAAATTCCTTTTATAAAATCCAGCACCCTTTTATGCTCAAAACTCTGGAGAAGATAGGGATCAAAGGAACATTTCTGAACTATGTAAAGGCTATACATGCTAAATCTTCAGCCACTATAATACTAAATGGAGAAAAGTTGAAAGCATTTCCACTAAAATTGGGAACAAGACAAGGCTGTCTACTCTCACCACTTTTATTCAATATTGTTCTTGAAACCCTAGCTGGAGCAATTAGGCAAGAGAAAGAAATCAAAGGGATATTA
>PVKS010047964.1:0-12621 GCA_004027875.1 Aplodontia rufa | reverse complement strand
TGCCTCACTTACAATAGTCACCCATTGGACCAGTTCACTATGGAGGCCATGGAGGTGGGCATGCTATTGGCCAAAAAAAAAAAAAACAAAAAAAAAAACAACAACAAAAAAACCCAAACAGTCCTCCACCTCATCAGCATGGCCATGTTCCAGTAATGAGTCTCATTTCTCTAAGTTAAAGTGACAAATCTGAGATGAATTTAGCACCTTGATTTAGAATTTAGGAGCCAGTACAATGTAGTGGTTAGCGGTTTAGCTGGGAGGTTGAGTGAGCGAGAAGCCTGCCTAGGTGAGAAACCAGCTCCCCCATTTACTAGTTGTTCGACCTCTGAGCCCTGCTTTGCCCATCTGAATGTCTTCCTTGCAATCAGCAGGTATGAGTATTGTATGTACCCAGTGAGTGGTCACTGCCATTTCACACTCTCATGTTTTTAATCCACATCCCACGCCACGCGTAATCTCTGATCTGTGGGCAGCGCTCTCTTGCAGTGAAGTTCTGCTATTCCTACTGACAGTTCTGGATGACTTCTCTACCTTTCCTTTCATGATACATTGCTGGTCCTCCATTGTCCTGGCTTCATATATCTAGACCTTTTTCTAACTGTTCTTCTTCCTTTTGCTCTTGACTACCGGTGGAGCCTCAGACACACCAGCTGGGAGCCCGTGGATCTGGTGTTCTAAGCAGAATCATGAGAACCACACCCTGTCATGAGTTCGTTTCTGCAGACAGCTGTCCACTCCTCACATGTTCCTCTCCATTTCAAAATTATAGTATTTAACTGGCAGGAAGTGTGGTGCTACCACCTGTTCCAGTTCCCTCAGTTTATTACTGAAGCCTCTAAAGACCCCAGCAGTCATTTGTAGCTTAGTTGACTATGTCATTCATTCCACTTAGATCAGCAAAAGTAAGTGGGTTTTATGAGTCACAGCAAGCTGCCCACCTTGTTTCAGGCAACTAACTCAGGAAGACAGGACCCTTCCCAGTTTGAAAGTCATGTTTCCTGTATAGCATGTTAAGAGAATAGTTTCCAGAGTCAGACTGCCTGGTCTCATATCTGTGTCACTTTGGGAAAATAATTTATGCTCTTTGAATCTATAGTGATGAGATGAAATACTGTGTGTAGAATATTTAATGCAGTGCCTGACAATGGTAATAATCAATTGTGATGGTGGTGATGATGGTGATAAGGGCATTGATAGTGATGGGGGAGTTGGTAACAGTAGTAGTGGTGATGGTGATGTGGTGCTAGTGATGGTGATGACAATGTGATGGTGATGGTTGTGTGGTAATGGAGGTGATGGTGATGACAACGGTAGTCATGGTGATGGTAGCGATGGTGATGGTGATGATTATGATGATGGTGGTAGTGGTGATGGTGATGATGGTAGCAGTGGTGGTGGTGGGGTGTTAGTGATGGTGGTGGTGATGGTGATGGTTAGGATGGTGGCAGTGATAATGATGCTACCACTGTTACTGTTGCTGATTCTTCTCTGTGAGATTTGTGAGTAGACATTTCTTTTTCTTCTTGTAAGTAATATGATTCATTCCTCATGACAGCTCCTGAGTATTCTTCTTGATCTTTTTTGAGCAAACACTGCCTTTGTTTTTTGAGAATATATTTGTTCACCCTCCAAGGATCAAACTTCACAATGCTGTAGCTTAAGAAAAAACACCAGGTTCTTTTTCCTTTTCCATGACATGTTCTTAGCAATCTTAGCTGGATCCCTTTGGGAATGCAGGGAAGCTTCTAGCACTGCCTCTAGTTAGCTTCCCTTGCATTGCAGCATGAACAGTGAGCATACTAGGAGAAAACACTTTTATGAAACATGCATTGTGGATCTGTGGATTGATGTGTTTACTTTGTGGGTATTGAGAGAAGCCATAATCCTGAGTGCTCCCCTGGAAACAGTCCACGAGCTCATATGTCTCTCCTTACTAACTTTCCCTCACATTTCTCTACTCTTAATCTGAAAAATTATGGTAGAGACATTTAGGAGCCTCTCTCTGAGATAAGTTCACATGTGAGACTCCCACATTCCACTGAGGAAATCTCCCGCCTGCCAGACCTCAGCACTCATAGAAAGGTGGGGTACAACCGGATAGAAGCAACCGGTTCAGGAATGTTCTCCCAGTGCTCCTTTGGTGTGCTCACTTTATGTGCATGTTTTACACTGCAGTGTATGTTGCATGTTAGCTTGATTCTTACATACTAACACGCTTGCTTTCCACAACTATCCTGAGAGGGTGATATTTCATCCCTCTTTCATAGCTGGGTAAACCGAGTCTTGGGAAGGTTACATGACTGCTTTTGTATCATGCAGAAGGTTGGCAGCCTCCTGACTCAAGCCTTCCTCCCTCTCTGCTGCTTTGCATGTTGGCTCCGCTGGCCTCTGGGTTTCTCAGCAGCATTAGTCTCAGGGCCATGGACCTGCATCCAGGTCTCCGAGTCTTTCTGGTTGATGTTTTCAAGGAGTTATAAAGGATAACACTGTATGTACTCAGCCACCTTGACATGGAAGCTTGGTTAGCGTGGCAAATTGTTCTTGGGCATCACCAAGGACACTCAAGGAAAGGCAGTGCACATTCCGGGAACAGATCTGATTTGACTGAAGGGAAAAGCAGGCCAGGGAGGGAGCCTTCCCCCATCCCTACACTCAGCTGACCACGGCTGGGCGGACTTTAATGGAGCCCATGGGAGCTGAGCCCTGCTGACTCGGGATGTTCCCTGTTCACCCGCCTTGATGGGCTGCAGCTCCCACATGCTGACTCCGCTGGTGCCATGGCTGGCAGCCCCTGCACCCACACCGTGATGCAGCCCAGGAGGCTAATGGGTTTTCATTGATTCTCTCGATGAGGCCAGCCGGAGTGTCATATAACATGAAAGAACACTGGAGCCTAGCATGGCTTACAGAGACCTGGGCTGGTCTGTGTGTGTGGGTGCATGAAGTCAGAGTCCTGGCTAGGGCATCCGGGAATAGTGATTTAGATGCATTATTGCTAGACACACTCGAGTGGAATGGACTTTTATCATGAGGACAACTGCTCCAAGGCACACTCTTGATCCTCATTATTTCCCCAATCTGTGGTTTGGTGATAAAATATAACATTTATTATGGCATGGTAGATGCCTCCTCATCCCTACAGAGTGGCTCTCCATTTCAGAAACAGCAAATGAATCACCCAGGAAGCTTACTAAGAGTGTTGACTCTTATGTTCCATCTCCATAGGTCCATGGTGAGCCCAGAAATTTGCATTTTTACCAGTTCTAGAGTGAAGCTGATGCAGGAGTCTGCGGAACACATTCTCCAAAGTGCTAGCCCAGCCCTCACTTGCTCCCAGGTGCTCCCTACTTCCTCTTTTGTCGGACATGTCTGTGAGTTTGCAAAAATTGAGAACTAATGGTGACAAAACACTTGATCAACCCTGTTACCATACCCTTGGGACATAAAGGCAGGAACTTAGCTTGTTTCAGAAGAGAGCCACCCAAGTGGGTGATGAAGTGGCACTGGCCACGGCTGTTTCCAGTCGGGCAGCCTGTCTTCCCTGCCTGGTGCGTGTGAAGCTGTGTGTCTGGGATCTGTGCCAACTGGGTCACACTCAAGAGTTCTCCAGGATGGAAACCTCCCCTGCTTCCCTCAGGCCTGTGGGAGTGGTGGAGAGTGCCAGAACAGTGGAACCTGGGAAGACAGCTCCAGGTGCCCCTGGAGGACTCACGGCTTGGTCCACGGATCTTGATGGGCTTACTGCTGGTCATGGACTGGGAGCATGTCTGGCACACGCATTCTTTACCACTGAAGGTCACCTTGTCTCCAATGGGGAATGGCTTCCTGCAAGAGGGATGAAGAAGAAAGTCAATATCTCCTCTCCTGAGGATTCTGTGACTATTGGTGACTTAGAAGCATGCTCAGAACCCCACATTAACACATACAGCTTGCTTTCTAGAACGCCAGGCAAATTCAAATGCTGTTCACAGTGACAGGCTGACTAAACCACTCAATGAGGGTCCTGGAGGCCAGAACAGGAGGTCCCAAAGGGCAATTTGTATGATTTGACACTGGGCAAATCATGCTGCTTATCGGGCTTACACATCTCAGTGTAAGAGGAAGAGATTACACAGAGCAGTTCTTCCTGGAAGAGCTTTTATCCTATCACCATTTGACACCCCCCCATATGTAAAGAACTCATTCAACTTCTGAGTTACCAAAAATTTCTTCCTTTCACTATCCAGACATTTCTCAAAATCCTCTCTCCCAATGGGAAGTTTATAAGTCCACAAACAACCTTTTCCCCTCCTGCTTTGTATTTGTTCAGCTTCCTTAGCCCAGGGGACTCAAGCTCATACAGGTCCTACCTCCCCAGCTAAATTATAAACCACACACAGAATTTCTAGCACTGCCAGTCCAATTGCTTGGCTGCTCTTCTCCTGCTGCAGTTTGGGACACCTGTCATATGGTCTCTAAGCATAAGCCCTGAGAAATGCTATCAGTGGTTCCCCTATCCTCCAATTTGCAATGTGGGACAACAAAGGGGATGCTGTGGCCCAGCCACTAACTCATGGTAAAAAGACATAGCATGAAACCTTGCTTTGTACCATATGGACCCTCTGTGGGATCCCAGAACCCAGGGCCCAGGTTCTAAGAGATGGATAAATGAATAAATTTAATTGACTGATTATATTTTTCTTACTCTGCCATTAGTCTCAATCAGAAACTCCAATTGGTTATTTGGTAACTTACCAGTGGTTATTTTATGAAAATAATAATCAATCTATAAATTCTTTACCCAACTAAAAATGCAGATATACTCTAATCATGCTTTACTTGTTACTTAATCTGAGATGTCCATTAAATTTTAACGTATTTGTGGGCAGGATTGAGGTTTTATTTATTTTTTTCCATCTCCTTAATGTGGGGCTTGGCATACAGCAGACTCTTAATGTACATTTGCTAGATTAAAAAGTGATTGAGACACTAGGATGGAGGAGGGGGCAGGGAGGAACTCTCCATCTTTGGATGGTCTTGAGAGAAGCTAGATGGTCGTCATGATCCTGAGAAGAATAACAGCAGACACACCATGCATGAGGCACTGAACTAAGGTCTTTGCATGCATCATCTCACTGATCGTCACAAATATCCAATGAGGTTGCTGTGGCTTTTGATAGAGAAGCTAAGTATACAGTAATGGGTGCCTTCCTAGGGTTCCCCTGCCAGCAGGAGGTGGTACTGGGATGGGGGAGGAAGGCTATAAACAGACATCCTTGTACCACCTGTGGAGGAAGGCACAGGAGTGTGGGCCAGATCTGTGATTTCCAAACTGCATTCCGAGGGTTTTTGTTGGTGCATGGGGTTGGGGCTTTTGATAGGAATGGGAGGCTGAGCATGGGGCTTGGATCCTCACTCTACCTCCATCATAGGATGAACTAGTGTTTTGCATCAGACTGTATGTGATGGGATGGATTCAGATGCTAAAAAGTTTGAATACCACTGGACCTTCAGATCCTTTCATTTCTGAGGTTCATGAAATCAGGTATCCAGCATAAGCCCAGTACTGCCTGGGAAAGGCCATGTCTTCCATGGGGCTCACACAGAGGGCCCAGGCCCCGCTGGCCTCCTGCTCACCTGCACAAGCTGCACACGAAGCACTTGGGATGGTAGGTGCGGCCCAGGGCAGAGATGACCTCTCCTGTGATGAAGTCGCGGCAGCTGTCACAGCGGGTGCCATAGAGTTGCTGGTAGTCCTGGGTGCAGATATATTCCTGGTTCTTGAAGAAGAAACCTGACTGGGCCAGTCCACAGCCACACACTTGGGGAAACAAAAGGAAACAAGGGCAGGTTGAGTCTAGGGAGGGATGAAAGCATGAGGTTCTTGCTGGGGGAAAGACTGGGATATGATTTTGTCATGAGTGGCCAAAGAATGGTATCAAAACAGATCTCACAGGCTTTTGGGGCCCATGTGCCTTACCGTATTGTCTGCAAACCACCTGCATAAGAATCATGTGGGAGCTTCTTCCGAGGAGATGCTTGGGCCTGGGTCAGACTCCCTGGGGCTGGGCTCTGGCATCTGCATTCCACACCAGTGCCGAACTGATTCTAATGACACCACTGATGTTGTAAATTCTTTCAATACACTCAAGTTTAAGGCCCTGTGACTCATGCAATGCTACACAGCTGGCAGTATCATGAATTATGTAAAAGAATCACTTAGCTCAAAATCTCTTGGGTACTTCCTATGTGCATGACTCTGTGCCAGGTGAAGAGTACTGTGGAGACCATATGCTCCGCATCTCAAAGTGCAGACAGTTTCTGATGGCAATGGGTTGGGTGGTTCAAAATTTCTAATCTATCCTCCCTCACCACAGCCAGAGGATTGGTTTGTTCCCAACAAGAATGAGAAAACACAATCCCTGAACTGCAAAGAGCTAAATATGTATGCAAAGAGATCACATAGAAAGATGCCATATTTCATGGGATAGGTTCAGGCAGCAAATATCACAATATTAGGGTGGCAATGAGATTAGGGTAAGGAATAGTGTTTTCAGGGAGTATAGGGAAATCATATAGGAAAATAGTTTTTAGACCATTTTGAGGAAGGCCTCAATTCAATTTAAGAAGTTCAGGCTTTGTGGGATATTGAGAAGCTACAGCAATTTATTCTTAGTTAAAAAAAAAAAAACTTTTAGGGCTGGAGCAGTGGCTCAGCGGTTACAGCACTTGGCCTTGCATGCACTAGTCCACGGGTTTGAGCCCCAGAACCACATACACAATGAAGTGTTGGAGCAATGAGGGCCACATGAGGAACTAAATAAAATTGATTCTCTTTCTCTGTCTTTCACTGTCCCTCTCTCTTTAAAAAATTTTTTAAAAAGTCTCAAACATAAACAAAAGTAGAGGGACGAGGAAAATGACTACCCATCACCTTGCTGCAACAACGATCATTTGCATGGATGACTTTTGAATAGAGCCACAACATGAATTTATGACATTTCATGAGTTCTCTTGGAATGTCCTTGTGGATATTATGAAGAAATAAATAGAAGTCAGATAATAGAAGAGGTGGATTTATAAGTGTCTGAACAACTGACTTACGTGGGAACAAGCTCCAACAAAGGACTTCAACTTTTGGGAAATATTTCCCATAAGGAGCTGAGTTGTGAAACCAACACATAATGGGAAGAGTGGAAAGAGGCAACATTTCTTCCATAGAAATGAACAGCTCTCAGAGCCAACAGAAGGACAGCAACCCTCTGAGTGCAACGGTTCAGCTAAAGTGGGGATGGGTCCCTCAGGAAGGGGCTGGTCAGCAATCAAAAGAGGGCTACTGGAAAGCCTCTTCGAACCCCGTGGCCAACTCCCCGTGTCCTCAGTCTGCCCTCACCTAGAGTCTGTCTGACTTTCCACATAGATTGCTTCTGGGAGGGGAAGAGTCAGGCAGGCCAATGCAAACCAATGAAAGAGTTACAGCCCTCATGAACATTAAAGAACAGGTCGTCTGGTCTTTTTCATGGGTTTTCTGAGGATTCAGTTAATGTAAGTTGACATTGTCAGGAGTGGTCAATGGCAGTAAAACCAATGAGATAATTTGCCAACTTGTAGGCTGAGGAGCCAGCCTAGAATTGGATAAAATTGCCCCAGTAAATACAACTTCATCATTAACAGGGAAAGTTGTTCTGCAAAAGAAGCCAGGATAAGAAAACACAGGTTTTCCAGGTGAATGCCAGACATATTTTGCAAGTGTTTATTCACCCTGTAGGCTAGAGGCAGGTTTAAAGGGTCAGGGCGAGAGAGAGGAAGAGGTGGCTCCAGAAATCACAGCAGGACAGTTGGAGATCTTGTCTCTGCCACTAACTCCCTGGAAGGCAGTGGAGTTGGTCCTCTTCCCTAGAGTCTCTGTTCACTTCTGTGCAAAATGAAGAGCTAAGCTTTTCTTTCAAAGCTGACCTCTTGTGAGTCCATGAGGAGAGCTTCCTTAGGGTGTACCATGTGTCTAAACATTTTAAATTCAGTGTGTGTGAAGTATTGCTTGTGGCCCCTGAGCCACTCCAGTGGAGAGGCAGGGCAATGGTGGGGACAGTGGTGGCAGGAGGTGGGGGAAGGTTCATCTTCCTCAAGGCATCATGAGAATTCATCATGTCAAACAATGCCTGGTCCCCAGAGCAGGCAAAGCCAGAGTACAGGCTGTTCCGGGTGTGCAGGTGGCGGATCGATTGCTTCATGGAATTAGTTGGGTCCTGGCCTACGACCTCTTTGGAAACAGTTCCTGTTTTTTCCCTTCTTTTCTCCTCTTTGTTTTCCTGACTGACTCCACCCTCAGAGCTACCTCTCCCTGTGCAGAAAACCAAGAGGACATAAGAAAACTTGGAACGATCAGTTCCTCAATGTCCCCCAAGGAGCTGAAGGAGGAAGTTTTTGGTAGAAAGGATACAAAGGTTGATAAGAATCTCAAGGGGCTCCTGGAAACACAGTGGGGAATACAGGGATGAAAGGTATATAGCAAGTAGTACAAGCATGACAGATGTATTTGAGACTGAGCAGAGTTGGATGTCCAAATAACAGGAAAGGTCATGAGAGGGTTAGCAGTACAGATTGAACAGGAACTAGTGCACCCAGGACAGTCATTATTCTGTGAATCAAAAAATAAAGTCTATTAATTAAATAAAACAAACAGATCCTATGATAGACAACAATATGGAATGCACAAAACTAAAACTGCTTTGAGAAAATCCAGTAGGAATGCTGACTGTAAATACAGTTCCTAGGAGGCCCAGCACTCAACCCCAGCCACATGTCCATGTGCTGTATTGGGGATTACTGGGCCTTTGTCCATGGTCTTATTCTACCACTCAGGTGCATGGGATTCGAGACATTTATCTCATTTTCTGGCACTCATTTGTAACATGAAGGTGGTAGGTGGTAAATGAGGGGAGACACATGGAGATCTAAATGTCTAAATGAGTCTAGATTTTATGAAATTTCAAAATCACGCCTCCAAGGGTGATCCAATCCATTATTTGAAACATTTTAATTGTAAAATATATATGGATAAAATATATAAAATATATCCAAGCATTTTAAAGAATAATAAAATACATACCCGTGTACCCACTACCAAGTTTATGAAATTGGATGCTACTAGCACCACAGAAGCTGATTTTCCTCTCCCTAAGAAGACCTCCTTCCCACACTGTCCCTAATTGTGGAAATTGAGAATCTTTTTACATGTTTATGGGCCATTTATATTTTCTCCTGCAAAATGTTTGTTGATATCTTTTGCCCATTTCTTTTTTCTTTAAGACTTGTAGAAATTCTTTTTTTTAAATACCAAGCAAGGGGATGGAGCAGTGGCTCGGCGGTTATGGCGCTTGCCTGGCATGTGCAAGTACACGGGCTCAAACCCCAGCACCCACGTACACAACTAAGTGTCGGAGCAAACTCAATAAAAATTGATTCTCTCTGTCTCTCTGTCTCTCTCTCTCTTTAAAAAAAAAAAAAGATAAAATACCAAGCAATTTTATTTTAAAAATGAGCAAAATCAGTGATGCAAGTCTTAAAGATTTTTAAAAGTAGATAAATCAAAAAATGCAAAATAATTACGAACAGAAAATCATTATATTTAGTAAATTCAGAAAGTGTTTTCTTGAATAAAACAATACCACAATGAGACTTGTAGAAATTCTTTGTCCTAGAAATGAAGCCTTTTCTCAGTTGTTATTACAAATATTTTCTGCAATTTGATGCGTATCATCTCATTCCCCTCATGTTTTTTGACAAACTGAAGTTCAGTTTCTGTGTTGTTGAATTTATCACATTTCCTTTACGATTCGTGCTTTCTGTATCACGTTTAAGACATTCTTCCCTACTCTAAAATCTTAAAAAGATATATCCTGCATTGTTTCCTAAAATTTTTATTGTGTTGCTTTTCATATCTCAACTATTAGTTCATCTGGAATTGGCATAAGCTAATGGTAAACAATACGGATTCAAATTCCCCCATATGTGTAGTTAATCATGTCAGTTCCATTTATCAAGCAGTTTAATTGTTCCCCACTGATTTGCAAAAAGCATGTTTCTACATGTGTGGAGGCTTGTTTTGGTTCTCTATTCCATTCCGTTGGTCTAGTTAGCTGTCTTTAATCTGAGAACCATTGTCTTAATGGCTTATATAATAATAAGTGGATAATATTTGGTAGGACAGGCCTCCTGGCTGTGTTGCTGTTCTTTAGAGGCAGATCATCCCTGGCCCTTTGCCAAAATTACAATTTTAATTGATTTCTTGTTTCCTATGGAAAACCTTACGGAATGTATTACAGCTGCCTTGACTAGAGTTCAGCCAGGGTAGACGTGTCGTCTTGATATTTCTCTTTCCTTTAGGTCTACTTGATAAGCGCTTGTGTTGATTTTCTTTTTGGTATTAGTATTTCAGAATACATCTCTAAAATATTAGGGCTCTTTAGAAAAGTAACTACAATGACCTAAAAGCATTAACATTAATATCTGTTAAGGGGTTATCTAGTTAGTGTGTTCAAATCTTCCCAGTTATCTCATCCTATTTTCTTTTCAGTGGTTAGCAGTTAGCATCAAGACCTAACCAAGGTCCACATATTGTACTGGTTGACATGTCTCTTAAGCATCCCCCCACTTTTTTTTTTTTTTTGAGAGGACAGTGAGAGAGAGAGAGAGAGAGAGAGAGACAGAGAGACAGAGAGAATCATTTTTTTAATTGAGTTTTTCACATGGCTTTCATTGCTCTGACACTTAGCTGTGTATGCGTGTGCTGGGGTTTGAACCTGTGTACTTGCACATGATGGATAAGCGCCATGACCACGGAGTCACCGCTCCAGCCCCTCTTAAGCATCTCTTAATCTCCATATTCTTCTTCCCTCTTATTTTCCTCTTCGCGCAATATATTCATTGCAGAAACTGGATCATTTCTCCTTTAAAATTTTTCCACAGTTTGGACTTTGCTGACTGTGTCCCTATAGTCTAAATTTGTTCCTCTTTCTCTTATGTTTCCTATAAATTGGTAGTTATGTGTAGAAATTTGAATAGAGATTCAGGTCTTTTTTTTTTTTTAGCAACAATGATACTTTTGTTGTGTATGTCTATGATTTAGGCGGTAGTGGTGATTCACAGAAATGACTGTTATTGATTTATATCTTGATACATCATTTTATGACAGGTTTGCAAAATTAAAGTGTTCTAATTATTTAATTTTTCATTTAAAGTTAAAAAGGTGGAGTGTTTACTTAGAAAATTTCCTTCATCGGCCATCAGAGAGGACGATGTTATGGCTTTCGAAATCAAATGGATGGAGATGGACAGAATTATGCTTAGTGAAGTCTCCCAAGCTCAGAGACTCAAGGGCCAAATGGTTTCTCTCATCTGTTGATACTAGAATTTATGTTGAAGCAGTAGGACAGATGGCTGACCTAACAAAACCTCAAATTGAATGACTCTCAGTGCAATAGGGGGATGGCTCCCTAGGATACTTGGAGGTGTAGAGAAGGGGATGGGGAGGAGGGAGGGTATATGAAGACCTCATAGGAGTCTGGTGATTGGGAAGATGGGGGAACCATCCCAGAAGCCGATGTCATTCCTCCACGAGGTACCCATTTAACGCATGAGTTCTTCTGGGGGAAACTGCAACAGGTGAAACCCATGGTGGTTTATCTATGCTTTGGCATTACCCCTGGATAACAAAGTTTATATACATTGATTGCTACTGTTTTGATAATGTTTCCCCCTCAACTGTATCCTGTATTGCTATATACTTCTAATAAATTTGAAAAAAAAAAAAGAAAATTTCCTTCATCAACCTTTTGCCTACATTTAAGTACACTTTTGTACAAGAGACATATTAAATGTTTGATTTTTTTAACCTACATTATTTGTTTCAGAATAATTATTTCACTAGCATTATCTAAAAGTTAACAATGGGTGCTTTATTACTATAAACTAATTTTCTTATCAACTTTACTAAGTCATTTGTAGATTATTCTGTGTTTTTTATGCAATTATGTCATCACAAGTTTGTTTTTTTCTTTTCAGACAATATAATTTCTATATCTCACTGTATTGGTTAGGACCCTCAGGCCAAGGTCGAACCAAAATGTGCAGTGAGCATCGCTCTGATATTAAAGGGAATACTTTCGATATTTTATCATTAAACACAGTTGCTTTATTATTTTTTTGATAAACATCCTTTATCAGTTATGACAGCTTTTCCCCGTATTGGGGATTTTGTCTACCACCAAGCCACATCCCCAGCTTGTTTCTTTGTTTGCTTCTGCACAGGGGATTGAATCCATGGGTGCTTTGCTACTGAGATATCCTCCCAACCATTTTTTTTTTTTTTTTACTTTTCATTTTGAGATAGGGTCCTGCTAAGTTGCTGAGGCTGGCCTTAAACTTGCCTCAGCCTTAACCAGTCCCTGGGATTACAAGTGAGTGTCAGCTATGACAGCCTTATTCAATTTTTCCTACTTTAAAAAACTCATTTAAATAGATACTAGTTCTTAAGTTGATCTAACACTTTTCTGCCTCTGTTAAGACAATCAGATGATTTTTTTTACCCCTTGATATCTCTATCAATGTCTTAGACAATTTTTCTAATATATTAGTCAG
>PVKS010047963.1:0-12608 GCA_004027875.1 Aplodontia rufa | reverse complement strand
CTGGACAAAGGTATCTGGCACAGTAGTGTATTCCAGTGAAATCACCAAATTGGAAGGAGGCACTTCCGGCCTTTCTTTGACAAAACCTAAGGGCTCTTGGAACTCACAGGACCTAACTAGCAGACAATTCTGTCTACAGTATCCCAATTCTACCAATGCTTACCTCTATAGTGATTTGACCAGTGGAGATAAACCTTTGTAGGACTAGACAGAGTCACTGGAAGGGAATACAGAACACTTTTGGGGTTAGAAAATCCTAATATAAAGAATTGAAAAAACATTGGAAAATACTTTTGGTGAGTCATAAGAAGGCAACATAGTATCTGTCTGCTGAAAAATATAAAATATTTATTAATTTTTTTAATGAAATTGCCTTTGTCTTATATGGTTGGACTAAAAACTGAGGAAGTAGTACCACTCTACTCAGTGAGTCTGTGGGTTTTCAGTGGTAATGAATTTCCAGGTTTCTAGGTGAGGGGATGTGACTCAAGCATGAGAAATGTGAAATTCCCATGAAAGTTTGCTGGCCTTTTCAAGAATCAGATTCTAAGTGAAGTACAGAAGCTGCATTAGATCATGTCTAAGACCCCTTTCAACAATGCAGTTTTTATATAACAAGAATCTAAGTATTCTTTAAGAATTTCATTGTATTCCATTTCAATATTCCATAAAAAATGGCAGCAAAGTCCAAGGTCAAGAGAAAATATACATAGAGAAGGCTCAAACCAAGTTAGCAGTAGATGTGATTCTCCCACAGGCTTAAAGCAGTTGAGCCACCATGCCTGGCTTTCTCCAAACACTTCTCTCTTTGAGAGAGAGAGAGAGAGAGTGTGTGTGTGTGTGTGTGTGTGTGTGTTTCCCTTTTTCTCTCACTCAATCTCTGTCTTTTTCTCTTTTCTTTTCCTTTTTTTTTTTAAACAAGAAACACACAAATATTTTCTCACAATAAAAGAGTCAGTCCATTGTGTCTCTGGACTTTGTCATCCTACAGGAGTAAAGAGAGTAGAACTTGGGTCCTCTCACCAAACACACACAAAAAATGTAACTACGTGAGAAGGCAGATGTGTTCATTGGCTTCCCTGTCATAATCAATTCACTGTGTCTATGTAGATCAAAATATCATGTATGCAACCTCAATACATAGTTTTATTTTTTGAAAACAATTCCACACTAAAGCAATGGTGTGAAAAAATAAAAGTAGTTTATATAGCTGTGGGTGATATGCATTTATATATGATTCTGCTGTTACAAATTCTTTTTCCTTAAGTTGTAATAACAAAATATTCTATGATTTACTCTCTCCTTTGCTGCTAGTATTTAATTTGTTTCTACGTGTTTGGGATTGTAAATAGGGAGTAACGCTGTAAATCTGTCTTAGTGGCAATGAATATTTCTGTAGGACAGATTCCCAGCAGTCGATTGCAAGGTCAAAAACTAGTCTTCCTTGACCTTTTGGTGAATAATGACTTTTATATGTTTTTATCATATGGATTTCTTCTGTAAATGATCCTTTGCATCTTTTTCTATTTTTTTACCTGGCTCTTTGTGTTTTGTTTATTCCTACGTAAGCTCTCTTTCTATATTCTTATCTCTTATGTATGTGGTAAATATTTCTCCTAGCCTGAAGCTTATCATTTAAGTTCAGTTATGGTTGACTCATAGAAAAATAGTCGAGGCCCAATTTATACTTTTTCATATGATTTATGAATTTTGTGTATTACTTAAAAAAGCATTCCTTACATCCAAAGTTACAAACTGTTTGTATATTTTTTCTAAATAATAATTTGTGGGGTCTTTTTCCTTTGTGTGTGTGTGTGGGATTTATGTATTTTCTTTGTTGGAGATTGAACTTCACCTCTGTACATGAGACACAAGTGCTCTCACTGAGCTGTATCCCCAGTTGTTTTTCACTTTTGAGATAGGGTCCCACTAAGTTGCTAAGGCGGGCCTCAAACTTGTGATCCTCCTGCCTCAGACTCCTGAGTAGCTGGAATTACAGATGTGCACCACCACACCGAACTTCTTCTTAACAGTTAATTTCTGTATGGTCCCTGGTGTGTACATTTTGCTTATACTATCAACTGTAAGTTTAATTTTCCCCCCAGAAGTCTAGATAATTGTCATAATGCAATCTACTGAGAAGACTAGTATACAGTTATTAATTTGATATTACTAGTTTATTATAAGCTATATTCATGTATACATCTGGGTTGCTCTTCTGTTTTTTTCTAGTAACATGTTTGTCTACACCTCTGCCAAAGCATACTGTTTCATTGCTTTATATTATATTCTAGTAATTAGTAAATTGACTCTCATTACTATTCTTTTTAAAAAAATTAATTTGCTAATCGTTACCATTCTTTCACAAGAATTTGTAAACCAATTTGTCAATGTCTTTACAATGTTGAGTCTTCCTTTTTAAAAATATGGAACATAATTTCATTTACATAGGTTTTTAAATACCCTTTCATAAAATTCGTACATGCTTTCTATTTCTAAATATGAAGCATGTTTTGTTGCTATTATGAGTGATATCCCTCTTATTTTGTTTTCTAATGGCTTCTTTCTAATGTTAAGTAAACTATTGGTTTTTGTATATTGACTTTTAAATCTATTCACCTTATAATCATGTTAAAGTATTCTCTTAAATCCTAATAATTTTCTGATTTTCTTGGTAGAAAACCATATACATTTCTCAAATTACTTGTGAAGATTTTAGTAAAGCTTCAACTCGGAAGCTTGCATTTATTTATTTATTTTTGGTATCAGGGATTGAACCCAAAGGTGCTTAACTGAGCAACACATCCCCAGCCCATATTTTATATTTTATTTTGAGATAGGGTCTTGCTAAGTTGCTTAGAGCCTTGCTAAATTGCTGAGGCTGGCTTTGAATTTGTGATCCTCCTGCCTCAGCCTCTCAAGCCTCTGGGATAATAGGCATGCACCACCTCACCCAGCTCAACTCTGAAGCCTTTCAAGGTCAACCAATCCATAGGCCAGCCATTCTTTTAGAGCTTGCATTAAATTGCAGGCATATCAGGAATATTACTGCACCCCAATAGAAAACGTGACTCCTGTTCATGATCCGTACACACTCAATACTTTTACATATCATCTGTTTGGATTAAATATTTTGATAAATATCAGTATTATACACTGTTTTGAGTAGGTTTATCCTATTCATCCCATGTGTGTGCAAAACATATTCTCAAGTTTAATAGCAATTGAAGAATTGTTAGTGTGGCCACCAGTGAAACTTATAATTGAGAATATATAAACTATAAAGAGAAGGAATCCGAAAAACTGAATCAATATTGACAGGGGAAATCATTTTCAGTCTCCTCAGCACAAGCTCATCTCTATTCTTAGCCGGAACAGTCCACCGCAGAGGCCCTCTGGGCACCCTGGATCTCCCTGACCTATGGAAACACTGTAGCTGCAGACTTCCTGTGCATGGCCCAGCCCTTCAGCTGCAAGGCCGAGCTTCCTGTGGGAGGGAATTTCTGGGGCCGGAATCCTTGCTAACTTCCCTTTCCGAAACAGACTGGTTCACATTGGGATATGCTTTCTCTGGTTTTGTACATCCCAAATGATTTAGAAAAATCAAAAACTTTTGAGGAATTTTCTCCTTCTGTTTTCTTTGTTACAAGCTCATTTCCTTCAGCCTAATTTAAGAGTGGCTTCAGTTTGACTGTAGACACAGATAAAATGACAGGTGTCTGGGTGATAAGAGGACATTTCTTTCTAACACTATTCCGGAGAGGTAGGTTCTCTCCCTTTGCCATATCTGACTGGCTAATTGTGGCTGCCTGCTTAGAAGAAAGGTCTGAGGCTGCCTCTGGCCATGATGAATGAGTAATGTCTGCCTTGGGCACCGGAAGGGGAAAGTGGTAGGATGCCCAGCAAGAATTTGCCATCTTGGAATAGAATTGCCTTTTTGTTTCCAGCTCGGTTATATAACCTTAGGAGTTTTGTTCATTTGTAGATACATACAAAAAAAAAAAAAAAAGGAAAAGGAAAAAATGTCCTTAGACCAAGAAAGATACCTAAACAATTAAATGCCCTTATACTTACGGAAGACTTAATATTGAAAATAGAATATATAAAGTCTTATCCTAAGGAAAGCTTAAATCAGTTTGTTACACTGCCTACCTTTAGCATATACTATTATAGTTGTGATTTTCCTCCTTATTGTTAATAGCAGTAGTAAGAGTAACCGTAACCTGGGTGGCATATGTGATTATCAATAAAGTATGAACCAGATATTTTCAGATCAAAATAGAGGACTTAATTTTTGTAACTCAAACATGCCCCCTGGCTAAGGGTCAAGGAAACATTATGAACTTTGTTGATTTTTACCACAGATGAGTTTTGTTTTCTGTAACAGTACCACAATCCAAAAGTTAAATTTGCAAAATATTTGAAAAACAGTCAAGAAAGTAGTGATGTACATCTCTAAGCACTGCAGATTTAAAGCCTGCCTTCAGGATGGGCTTATCTGGAAAGCCTGTTAGTGACTGCAGTTTGAAAACAAAAGTTCAGCTATGGTTTGTATATTATGTCATAAAAACTCAAGTCACTAACTATTTTTCCATATGCGCATATTTCTAATATTTTACTTTTTACGGACAGGAAGTCATTCCTTTTTAACCACCACTCGTAGAATTCAACATGTCCATTATATTAAAAGCATTGTATAAGTATAGAAAGAAGGGGGAGTCATTTGGAAAATTAGTTAATAATCATCTCGCCAAGCCATTTCCACAAACTGATACTATGACATACCTGAAGGTATCCTTTACAGAAGTTCACACTGAAATTTGGGCTATAAAATAATCACTTAGATTAATACTGAGATTTTTCTAGGTTTTTAAAAAGAATGCCAAACAGCTCTCTGAAAAATGTGTTTCCATGAAATTTAACAGTTCTTCCTGCAGTACTTTCCCTATCCTTGTTTCCTGTTGAATATGAAGTATGGCCTTCGCAAACAAATGGGGGTTGAAAATAAGCTTTTAGATTCTGCAACTTACCACCAGTCAACAACATATTGAGGCTCAGGCTCTAAGGATATAACCTATTGACTCTCAAAAGGCACCTCTGCTCAGATAAGCAAATGGACTCAAAGTATCATTAGAAATAGTTTCCATATCTTGTCAACAATTTATAAAAGGCTGAAAGCTTTGTCATATCTCACTAGGATGGTTATATGCTTAGTCACACCTCTCATTTTACCAAGTACCTGCAGTACAATAACATTCAAAACTACAAAAACTATTTTGAAGTTCATAAAGTAATATAATAGTCTGAATATACAGTTTTACTATTTATCCACTAGAGACAATGTCTCTGAGTGACTGGAAAGTCAACGCTTCTTTCAACTTATGCTGCTTTTGATCACTAACGCATTTCACAAAACCACACTATTAGACTGAAAGACTTTAGACTTATATGCATCGATTCCATTTGGCTGTAATTTTATTTATAAAATTATCAAATCTTTAAAGTAATCTGCAGCAAAAGATATGATATGCGGGACCTGGGAAGGCAGCTCATGGTAAGACACTCAAGGCACTGTTTTTGAGCTCCACTACGACCACCAAAATGTGTGTGTGTGTGTGTGTGTGTGTGTGAGAGAGAGAGAGAGAGAGAGAGAGAGAGAGAGAGAAACCTAGGGCAGTGTTATCTTTATACATGAGACTCTGAAAACTAGGCCGAAACACATCTGAGTAGCTCCTCTTCATCCCAGTAGTGCAGTATTCAGGGTAAGCTGAATGGTTTCTCCCACACACTCAGGACTTGAAGCCCAGCTCCGTAACTTTCTAGCTGTGTCCCTGCATAAGTTACTTAAATATCTCTGCTTTGAATTTCCTCATATATGAAATGAGGGTGATCACAGTACCTCTCTTGGAAGGTGATGTGAGAATGAAATGAAGAAGCATTTAAAAGAGTTTCTAGCACGTAATGAACATCATTTAAGAATTGCAAGGAAATTATGGTATCAGAGGGTTTGGTGAAGAGGCAGTGGTCTTTGGGAGCATGAATTAATAATAAAGTAATTGGATCTATTTTATAAAACTGGAAACAATATCGATAGGGTTATAGTATTGACAGTTTCCAGTTTTTTATCGAACTTGTCTTTGTATAGTAATATCTTACATCTGATTCTGACACAGATTTTGACACCTGCTCACTTTTCATAGGATTGATCTCAGAGTTTGCTGAGGGACATAGGTTTCATGACAAGTGGACTGTTATTAGAGACTTTTTTAATCCTTGTAATAATTTCTCAAATATGGTATAAAATGTATGAGTTTTAAAATTTCTTTTGCCAGATATAGTGGTTTCTTTTTGCATCCAATGTATTCTCTGATTATCCTTAGATAATTGAATCTGGCAGAAAACCAGGCACTCGTTACTCAGAAATTTTCTGAATTTCTGAGTTAGAATGATCATGGATGTCATCTGCATTAAATGGCATTATTTATGAAGCATTAGCTATTATTACTTCATTGGTAATTGCATAATAAATGAAGATATAAAGCAAAGATATCCAATTTAAAGACCAAGTATCAACAGTACTGGATTCTTACCTAGCCATAACCTCCAGTAAAAATGATATCATAGAATTTTAAATATGAAAGAGATTCTAGAATCTATTAGTCTCACCTCCATGATTTTACATGTTAGTAATATGGGGTTCCCAATACTGAAAACAAATAGACTAGAGGGATTTGGCTATGAAACACAGAATTCCAATAAGAAACCAGGCCCTTAAACTCTCTGTCCAGTAGTTTTTTTCTTTTAAACTATTCCAAATCACCTCCTTTTTGCAAAGTTCAACATTTCCCCCTCTGAATTAACATTGCTTAGTGCTGAAATTGAAATGATATGTTTCATTTTGCACAGGGTAGGTAAAAAACATTAGATCCCCTCGGATAAAAAGCTAAGTATCTTCTTCAGTTCATTGCCTTTACATATTTTTCAAATGATTAATAGTAGAGAGATTTTCAATGATTTGTGTCATCCAGAACACGACGTGAAAAAACAACACAGCAGCAAAATTAGAGATGCCATTAGTAGCAGCATTGACACTTCTCCTTAATAGCTCAGCGCAATGGAACCAGCATAGGGAATTTTTTTCTGCGTGCGTGCGTGTGTGTGTGTGTGTGTGTGTGTAACCTTTTCTTTTTGCAACATTACTTAAAAGCACATTGTCATCCTCGTTCCTTGAAAGAGACCCAGCAGATCATATCTTTGCTGTTGGCACTTCTTGTAGCTGAGCATTTGAAAATACCACGTTGAACTTCAACGCTGTCAGTCTTAGCCTGAGCTTTAAATACCACATCACTGTAGGCAAATGGTATACATTTACGAGAATGAACATGCTTCTTATATTTTTCTTACTAATGTAATTTTAAGGATGAGTGAGATGCTATTCAGTGTCTCACAGTCGTTTTGTCCACGAATCATCTTGCGGGATGAGGATATTTGCTGCTTGATTGAAGACTGCTCCTTGAAAACAATTCAACCTGCTTGGCATTTTATTCAATCTGCAAATAGCATTAAACTCCGTCTTAGTGTGTGACACATCAAAAACGGGGTTGTGTGTGTTTAGGAACCTCTATTGATGTGGAAGAGCTAAAAATGTCTTTTACAAAGCAATACTAGTGAGAAAACTGAATACTGGCAAGTGTAACAGTATGTAGTTATTTAATTATCATGTTACTATTTTCCTTTTATTTGCAGATTAAGAGTACTGGGATCAAAGTAGTTTTTCCCTGTTTCATTACCTGGTAAATTTGCTTTTCTTCTGATAAAATGCCCTCTCCCTGCAGCCTTCTCTAATTTCCCCAGGCAACTGGCAATTCCTTTCTCTGTGATCCTCAGGCATGTTGAATACCTCTGTAGCAGCATTTGTTGCACAGGATTATTATTATTTATTTCACTGTATCATTATTATTGCCACCTGTACCCACTGGAGTGCAGTAACTGGGTCTTACTTATCTTTGTATCCTCCCTCTTCCAACAGGGAATTATCAAAAACTATTTCAAATGTTGGTCTAGTAGTTTTATTATATCCATTCAAATTATTTAAAGAAAAATTTAAAATGAAGGTCATAATAGCAAATAGCATTTTTTTTAAAGAGAGAGGAACAGTGAGAGAGAGAGACAAAGACAGAATCAATTTATTTAGTTTTTCATGTGGCTTTCGCTGCTCCAAGACTTCGTTGTGTATGTGGTGCTGGGGTTTGAACTCACAGATACATGCATGCTAGGCAAGCACAGTAACCGTTGAGCCGCAGCTCCAGCCCCAAATAGTATCAAATATTAAATAAAGAGAGAAACACCCTCTTCCCCTACAACCAAAATAGAAAAGCAACACTTATGCGCTGAATTGGGTCCATGATTCTTCATCTGAAACTCTTCTAAGCATAGCTATATTTCAAAATTCAGAATTTTATTGAATTTTAGAATGAAACAGGCTATCCACTGTACATTTTTTAATATTCCCAAATATGGTTGGGGTCAGCATCCCAAGTTAAAACATGTTATTGTTTTTGTAGCTAAGTATGAATATTCATCTTCAGTACAAACAAAAAGGAAAAATGGTAATATCAATCAGATTAGGTTTTGTCACCAAAGAGTTTCCCACAAACTTATGAAAACTGTTCATCTTTGATGGTTTTTGGATTTTACAACTGTGGCTAAGGGACTATGGATGTGTATAGCAAATTTACTTGGTATCTCACCAAGTTTGTCTCCTTGAATATACTGCGTTGGGAATAAGAAATTGGATTTGAAACAAGATGTTATTCTATTTTGCTTACAAAAATACTATCACAGAATGAATGATCTTCATGTCTACCATTTGAATTTCAGTCCTTTTCCAAAGTCTCTGATTCTATAAAACCATAAATTTGTCTCTGCTTCTTTTTATCTTATTAATGAATTAACGAACTGGCAAAAAAATGGTAAAGATTAAGTTACTGAAAGGGGTAGATGTAATAATCTTACTAAATAAAATTTTAGAATAATAGGAGGGTTTTTTCATTGTAATTATTTAGAAAACATTATAATTATTTAAAGCAGATATATCAAATAACAGATTATAGTAGAATCCACTGATTTTTTTTATTTTCAATACTTAAACTTACTATAATTTTTACAGTGAATTTATGTCTCAAAATGTAAGTTTTATTATTATTCATACATGTAAGGACAACAGATAAGGAAGGTTGTCATTGAAAAGATAATTGGCTACTCACAGTTTCCCAGAGCAGGAGGCTTGCCAAGCCTCGGGAAAGCAGCAGGTTCCTCAGGAGGCAGAAGGAGCATGGGAAAGTGGGCATGCCTGGGAAAGAACAGGGAAGACAGGACAAATGGGCTGGGGATTGGCTAGTTGGAACAACTCAGGGTGCTCTGGTGTGTCCTTCCTTGGTTATCTGGTACCTGAGCCTGGGTGATTATGTGGGTAGACAGAGGGCCAGAGGGTGAGAGTCCAACAAAGAAGTTGGTTGCTATGGTTTCTGGACTGGTTGTTGGAATATGCAGACCACTTCAGCTCACAAGGGAGTCAATTGCAAGCTTTAGGAATTGCCTACCCCTGAGAGGGGTAGTCCCTCCGGGGTCAATAAAGCCCTAAGATGTCAAAGCATCAAATACAGAAATTAGAAAATGTACATATTTCAATCTCCAAATACATAAAATTATGCAAATTTAAATCATGACTCTAAAAAGAATTGTCTTTGTTTATGTTTTTTCCTTTATTATAAGTTTTGTTTTATTAGTGTTTTCTTAGTTTATCTCCAGAATCATCACTGTAGGTCAGAGGAGGTCTTTCCAGAGGCAGAGGACACCTCTACTTGAATCTTCCAGGTCCACGACTCCATGGTAGAAAAGAGTTTAAGTACACATCATATAGTAGAATTAGAAAGGAGACCTTTATTGAAAAAATAAGTTACACTCAACAAAAAGGGAGTGTGGGGCTGGAGCAGCGACTCAGCGGTTTCCACGCTTGCCTGGCAGGCACAAGGACCCTGGTTCAAACCCCAGCACCACGTACACAAATAAGTGTTAGAGCAATGAAAGCCTTGTGAAAAACTAATAAAGTTGTTTCTCTCTTTCTGTCTCTCTCACTCTCTATCTTTAAAAAAAAAAAAAAAAGAAAGAAAGAAAAGAAAAAGGGACTGTGGGTGGATCTCAGCGAGTGAGCCGCCCTGCATTGATCTGTGGTTCTACCATTTATAGGGGAGACAATAGCTAAGGTGGAAACAGAGGTGGAAGATGGATCAAGCAGTTGCACGCTAGCTTTCCTTTTGCTTCTGTGTCTCCCTAGCATGTTCTAATCAGGCTACTTCTTCCATCGCACGTCTCAGCAGCATCTAAAGTCTCCACCCAGGGGTATGTGTTTTACTATTATAATGACACCAGAGTCATTTCTGCAAGTCTTTAGTGTGCACACTGCCTAATGGAGCACTTTCTCCAGATGCCTTGTGGTTTTCTTGCATTTTGATCGCTTTTTTACTCAGCCAATTGGAAAGCTGTGGGCAAGGTCATGGTTTGCTCCCAAGTTGTTTGTTATGCATTACAAGATTTATGAACATTGCTTTTTTGAGACTCAGTCTTTATCTGTAAATGCTTATCTCAGAACAAATATACTCAAATTGTTACTTAAAAAGCTGAACTGTTCAGGATGGGATAGAGTTTGCTTACAGTACGCTCTCAACGAGTATTAACCCTCTTTCCTCGCCACCTTTCCTCTCCCATTTTTCATTCGCTTACTGATCATTGAGAGCCCACCACAGGCGATGCTAGACACAGAGGATACACCTTTTAGTCTACATGAAAGGCACCAACTGGGGTTGCAGATACTCAATTGTCACACAGAGTGAACTATTTGGCACCCTGAGATGCAAGGAGAAAGCATTACAAGGAAACACTTTGTCCTCATTAGTTTCCATGCAAAGGCGCATAATGCAAATAATTTCAATATCATTTAAGACAGTTGAATTATTTAATTTTGCAAAATTTTAACATGAGATCTTCAGAAGTTGTCAAATAACAGAAATTTTCCTTTTCTTCTTCTTCTTCTTTTTTTCTTGGTACCAGGGATTGAATCCAAGGGCACCATATCTCCAGCTCCCACCCCCATTCTGCTTTTTTTTGAGACAGGGCCTTACTGAGTTGCTAAGGCTGGCTTTGCACTTGCAATCCTCCTGCCTTAGCCTCCTGAGCAGCTGGGATTACAGGCATGTGATACCATATCTGGCTAGAAAAATTTTTTTCTTTTCTAAATTTTCTGTGACATATTAAAAAGCACTATATGAAAAAATTTAAGGTGGATGTCTGCTTTGAGTTTTCATTATGCCCTTAAAGCCATTCCATTTTGTTGTATTTATTGAGTACCTACTATGTTTATGCTGAGCAACTTAAGGTAACATAAAACCATTACAGTGGTTCAATGATTTTGTATTTTCCTGGGTAGTTTGTTCTTTATTAAGCTTTCATTCAATAAAACATCAATTAGCATTTTAAACAGATTCAATTGTTTGAGCATGTGATAATCAAACCCTAATACTGAGTCAAATACTAAAAAACTGTGAGCAAAACACTTTCATCTTTGCCAGTTATGAATTCAACATTAACAATTAACAGCTGCCTTCAGAAAGAAAAAAATGTGGCAGGGACCCCTTTTTTGATTCTATGGATTCTATGGATGGAAAGGTCACTGCTATCCTTAACCTCATGCTGCTGAGCAAAGGAAGGCTTCCTTTGTTCTTGACATCAGCCTTATCTTCTCCATAGTGTCACTGCACTTGATACAGGATAGATGTGATCAAAAGTAGGACACTAAGAAGCAAATACCATCATCAACTCCAGTGCCTCCTTCCCCCTATGCTTGACCTGCCTTCTTTTGCATAATTAATCTGCTAAAACCATGACATCTCTATTCTAGAATGATAAGCAATTATTTTTAAAATTCATAACTCCCGATATCTAGGATTGAATTTAAAAGGGTATCTATTTATTTATAGGTATGATTGAGTAATAAAAAAATCATATATAGTTGTATATAGTTCCATAAAACAATTTCTGTTGTAAGATTTTTGCCAAAACAATAATGTTAGTTATCGCTAAATTATCATCATGGAAGTGTTCAGACTTGTCATAAATGGTTTCCAAGTAAAACTGCTTTTTAATTACCTTCATTCTTTAATTAAAACATGTGTTATGAGGTACAATGTAATGTGATTCCAGGTAAAATGTTACAGTTCAGGTAGAGCCACTTCTGGTATCCTACTGCACCATAGGGTGAATATAGTTAACAATAATACATCATATATTTCAAAGTAATAAGAAGAGGGGGTTATCAATGTCCTTACCAAATAAAGACCTTCTATGAAACAAGAAACGATTTTAGGAACTATTTTTTAATCAATCTACCTTCATTGATCTTCTGCAAGTAACCTTTCTATTCTCTTTTTTAATAACTCAGTTTCTGAAAAGACACCCATAGCTCTTTTTTATTTTAATAAGAAACTTATTTATTGAACAACCAAACATGCTTCTAACGAAACAATATGAAACAATATAATACATATATAAAT
>PVKS010047962.1:0-12607 GCA_004027875.1 Aplodontia rufa | reverse complement strand
TTTTGGATCCATTCTTCCTGTGAGGGACACCGGGGTTGTTTCCATAGCCTAGCGATAGTAAATTGTGCTGCAATGAACATCGATATTGCTGTGTCACTGTAATGTGCTGATTCTAAGTCCCCTGGAAAGATACCCAGGAGTGGAATAGCAGGGTCGTATGGTGGAGTCATCCCTAATTTCTTAAGGATTCTCCATACTGTTTTCCAGAAGGGCTGTACCAGTCTGCAGCTCCACCAACAGTGTGTTAGTGTGCCTATCTCTCCACAGCCCCTCCAGCATCTATTGTTGTTCACTGGAAGCAAGAAGGTCCATTCACTGATTTTTGACTTTACTTCCTTCGCTTTCGGAGACCTGTTGAGAAAGTCTTTGCCTACTCCTAAATCCCTATTCCTCTTTATGCTCCTATTGGCATATTTTCCTATGTCTCACATTTAGTCAGTTTATATATACTTAGAATCCTTGCTTTTTCTGAGCTTTCTGTCTGGAACACTCTTTCACCACATCTTTAGTGGCAATCTTTCTTTATTCCTTTCTTTGATCTCAGCAAGACCTTTTCCTAAGTACCCTAGTAAGAGGTAGGCAGCTAGACCCCTTTTCTCCTATTCCATTTCCCTGTTTTATATTCTTGAAATCAGGAAATTTCTGGCTTTTGTATCCTTATTATTGTATGTTTGTATGTATATCTTTACATATGTATTTACTTATTCTTTGTCTTCACACTATCCCCAGCTTATAGAAGATAGCCTAACACTTGATAAGTGCTTCATAGAGCTTAGTTTAATAAGTTGCTGTCAAACTGATATTACAATAAATTCAAAATTCTTATAAATTTTGGTTAATATTTTGTTACTTTGATATTTTAAACCATTCAGAATCATGTCATTCAACATATATAAGTAATATATTCTTTATTTTTTATTATGTCTCAGCTCCATGGGGAAGTGTATTAAGAAAAAATGTAATTAGTTGTTATAATTCCATATTAAAATGATCTATCTAGATTTTCTATTCATAGGATGCATCTGGGAGTTTTCCTTAATTTGTATTACTATTTTATTTATTAACTAACAAATTTTAGGATTCTAAATATTAACTTTTTAAATAGATGAAGTAGTTTCACATATATCTTCATTTGGTAATTTGAGCTGTCCCTAGAAATTGATGCACCATGGCCTACTTATTCGAAGTCGATTCTTAAACCAACAGAAAGCAAAAAACATATCATAGTTAAAATCCTTCAACAATTATCATAATATATAAATAGTTACCTTTTCACAATTAGGCAAAAACTATTTCATTTGAATTGCAATTATGTTGGCATTTCTTTTTGAGAAAATCATGAGGATATAAATCCAATAGTGTAATTAAATTTAAAAAATTGGAGACATAACATCTATTTTTTTCTAAATAGAAAATAATTGGCATAATTATTAATAAATTGATGATTTTGTTTGTGCTTTGCAGAGGCTAGTGTATTCCAAGGCTGGCCTAATCAGAGATTAAAATGCTATGGGAAGTACTTTAAAACATTACATTCTTCTCTGCACTATGCAAAATTCCTATTTTTAAGTGTTAAGATAATGTATTTAAATTCCTTCCTTAGTAATTCGATGATGAAAAGTGCACCCCCGCATGTGTGCATCGGCATAGGCACACACACACACACACACACACACACACCCATGAATGGTTATTAATGTTATTCATTCTTTATTAAGATTACCTCTTCTTAGGAGTATTTCCTTTAACACTGATTTTTAAAAATCAGACGAAGAGTTTTTCACCACTTTTAACATGAAAATTATGTGTTGCTTCTTTTTTGCTTTAGAAGGAAATTCAGTTTAATGGCAGTTTGATACCTTTTTTCCTGGTGATAAAATGAAATTTAGGGCTTTTAGACGTGGAAAATTCAGTAACCCACAGGGAATTCTGCTTAATGAGTATGTGATTTGTCAAAACTACTGTATGTGCAGCCAGATTACTCATAGTAAAACTCCGGTCTACCTGGATCATGTTTTATTTCCTCTTATTTTTTTTTTAATTTAAATTTTGCCAAAATGGCTTACAGTATCTCTAACGTGAGGGTTTTATCTTTGGAGATTTTTTTTTAAATTTTACGTCACAATGTGTAGATGCCTAAAGGACTCAAGATAGAATCTTAGAAAACAGGTTCCACACAATAATAGTTCATTGGATAATTATAGAAATTATCCAATAATTTCTCATAGACTTCAACAGAGATTATCAGAGAGATGAAAGTAAAGAAAAATGAGCCTATTGTAGTTGGTGATTGCAGTTGGCAATATTGTCAGTGATTGTAAAAACTTACTTTATACTTTTCAAATACCCTACTTAATTCCCTAATTTTAATTCCATAATTTCCACTTTTAGAATAATTATGTCATATACATTTTATGAAAAAAGGGGAAAGTGAGAACTAGATTAGATAGGAAAACACTAATCAAAAACCCTCAAATCATCTTTTAACACCATAATTCCTGTGAACTGTTTGTGAATAATTAATTATGTGAACTATTAACACTGTATGGAATTTTACAGGGTATGTTTATAACTTATGCTTCTAATAAACATACACTGAAAAAGAGATGGGAGGTCTTTTACATGTAAAGATGTTCTCCATTTCTGCTATCATTTTGGTGTTTTCCTGCTGCTGACAGAATCACCACATTAACACAATTGTCTACATTATAATGACAAAATTACAGCATTGCATCAGCAGACCATAAAGAAATGGCTCTGTTCATAAAAAATATTACTTTACAAATTGGATTCCCCTATTATCTTTTGTAGAAAGGATCTGTTACATGAAAATATATCAAAGTTCTTCCAAATGTAGCAATATTTTTTACTTGTGTTTAACTGATGATTATTTCCATCACAAGAGTAATGATAATTTCCCTGAAGTATTTATCACTTTGGAGTGCCATTTGTTTGTACACAGTTTTGAAACAATACACAACTGTCAAATCATCCAAGATATGTGTTGTTCTATTTTCTCCTCACCAATACTTTCTTTCTTATTTCCCTCAAGATAAATACTTAGGAGCACCGGAATAAAATCATCTTGATTCCTATTGTATAGTTGTCTTCAGAGAGAATACTGAAGACAATTGGTTAAAAATAAAATGATCCAGAGGGAGACAGCTCAAGCATTCCAATTTGCAACTGAATAAAAATGTCTCTCCTTTATCAAAAAGATTATTCATATTCATGTGAACTGTGGACAATATAGTCAGGGCACAAAAATGTTTAAAAATCTGAATATACCACACCAGAGTGAAGACAGGATAAGGAATAAATGATCATCTTAACTCATCTTTTTCATTTAAAGAAATAGTATTTTCTGAATTAATGACAGCTCCCCTCATCTAGTTGTCTGTGTTTGTGTTTGCTGTGAAAATCCAAAGTGCAAATTTTTTGATTGAGTAAGAAGAAAATAAATTTAAATTATTTTGCCCTCCCATTACATTGAAAATTTCACCCTTCTGCTCAGCCAGCATGCAGTCCATGTTCTGATAGACCAAGCAGAGGTGTGGACAAAAAGACTACAAGATTATGTATAATAATCACCTTTGATTTTTTTTCCTCAAATTTCAAGTAAGGTAGTATTCAAATAATATTACACCATATCACTAAAAACGTTGACTGTTCAAGTAAAAATTCATATAATGAGAGAAAACTATTACCTAGGAATAAATTTGCTTTAGGAAAATGTCTTATTCTAATGCAATATCTTTATAGTCAAAACTGAGTACTAAAATGATTTTTAATATAATACTTTCTTAACTTCCTGAAGAGATAATGAGAACATTAAGGTATTACACATATTATAGATGCATTTACTAGTAATAGCATTTGTGTGCTTTAGAAGTTTCCAAAAGTGTGGGTGATGTGGTCCCAATTGCTCTTCGGTTGTATTCTCCATGTACAGATCACCTCATTAGAAGGAGGATTCATCTCACTCTTAGAATACCAGTGTGTATCTTATTTCTGATATTAATGACTCCTGCCCAGTTTTGGTCATCAATGTATGTACCGCACATATATGTTGTGCCCAATATTTACTAAGTATAGTAATGTCTATTTGGTATTTAGTTGATGTGGAGTCTCAAAACATTCAGTGTGTGTGTGGAGGGGGGACAATTTTTAAAAAGAAAGAGGGACGGTGAGAGAGAGAGAGAGAAGCAATTTTATTTAGGTTTTTCAGGTGGCTTTCATTGCTCCACTACTTTGTTGTGTACATGGTGCTGAGGCTCAAACCCATGTCCTCGCTCATGCCAGGCAAGCACCACAACCACTGAGTCACTGCTCTAGCCCCCAAGAATACCAATCTTATTGCAGTTAATCAAAAGGATTGTAGTTGGGAAGAAACTACAGGATAAGAAATGAAGCATAGGTTTAAAAACTGTGCAATATTAGTGGAAGGATGAGCAGTATACAAATATGACGGTGAGCTTGGTGATATTAGTAGTAAAACTTCATGACTCAGTAAAGAGGGAAGCAAACAAAACAGTGCTTTGTTTTTGAGCCAATGTACCTGAAAGGAGGAACCCATTTACTGAATTAATGAACGTAGTCAGTCATTGTTATTGGAAGTAAAGTAGGGGGAAAAATAGACCCATGCTATAAGTGTTTCTTTTTTCTTTTTAAAAACTGATAATTGAAAAGAAAACATAAGCAACTCTAAATATAATTTGCCTCAATTCTATTTTGAGGCTTATCTTATGAATCTTGCTAATTTTAAATTGGGTTTTTCTCTTATTATTGAGTTTTAAGAACTCTTTATGTATACTAGATATAAATTTCATAGCATATATGATTTTTAAATAGTTTTTACTTTCTGTGCTTTTTAAAAAATTTCTTTAACAATATCTTTTGAGTGCATATATTTTAATTTTGAGGCATTTCAATTTATCTTTCATTTTTAAAAATTTATTAATTTGCTTTCAGTGTTTGAAATCTTTCCTTAATCCAAAATATGAAGATTTTCTCCTATGTTATCTTCTAGTTTTAAATTTTATATTTACAATTTTAATCCATTAAAGTTGTGTTTTAAATGGTGTAAGATATGGATCAAAGTTACTATTACAGTTTTGCATATAAATATATTTTAATATAATAGTTCCATTATCATTTATGGTAAACGCTGATCATTTTTTTTGTGTGTGTGAATTGCTTCCACAGCTTTTTAGAAATTCAATACTCTATGTATGTGTCTTTTTCTAGACCCAGTACCTGGTCTCATGCATTTCTTTGTCTTAACACTGATAACGCAAAGTGAAAACCAAAGTAATTTCTTTTTTTTATTTTTATTTTTATTTATTTATTTATTTATTTTAGTTTTTTTTTTTTATTAGAAGTATATAGAAATACAGTTGAGGGGGAAACATTATCAAAACATTAGCAATCAATGGATATAAACTTTGTTATCCAGGGGTAATGCCAAAACATGGATGACCACCTTGGGTTTCACCTGTTGCAATTTCCCCTAGAAGAACTCATGGGTAGTTCGTGGAGGAATGACATCGTCTTCTGGGATGGTTCCCCCATCTTCCCAGTCTCCAGACTCCTATGAGTTCTTCATATACCCTTACCCCTCCCTATCCCCCCTCCCTACACCACCAAGTATCCTAGAGAGCCATCCCCCTATTACTCTGAAAGTCATTCAATTTGAAGTTTAATTAGGTTAGCCATCAGCCCTACTTCTTCCCCAAATATGCTAGCATCAACAGCTGAGAGAAACCATTCGGCCCTTGAGTCTCTGAGATTGGGAGACTTCACTATGCATAATTCTATCCATCTCTATCCATTTGATTTCAAAAGACATAATATCGTCCTCTCTAATGGCTGAGTAGCATTCCATAGTATATATGTACCAAAGCTTTTGTATCCACTCGTCAAGTGAGGGGCATCTGGGTTGGTTCCATAATCTAGCTATAGTAAATTGAGCTGCTAAAAATATTGATGAAGCCACATCACTATAATACGCTGATTCTAAGTCTTTTGGGAAAATTCCCAGGAGTGGGATAGCTGGGTCATAAGGTGGTTCCATCCTTAATTTTTTGAGGATTCTCCATACAGCTTTCCATGAAAACCAAAGTACTTTCAAACAGTCTTGGAATAAGGTAGTGAGAGAGACTTTACTCTTCATTTCTAGATAATTTTGGCCATTGTAGGTCCTTTGCATTTCCAGTTGAATTTTAAAATCAGCTTAATGATTTCTATACAGAAAACTTGCTGAGATTTTTATTGCAAGGATCCTTCATGGGGAGCGCCTGTAGATTAAACATTTTTGGCAAGCACACAAATTCCATGTTACATTGTGTCAGTAGGCGCCACATAATGTTCGGTTGTCTGACACTTAGTGATCCATTGAGATACATCATACTGTTAAGCTGTTATCAAATCAGTTCCTCCAACATTGCATTTTCTTTCTATTAAACATTAAGTATAAGCTTTGCGCAGTGGCAGTATCGTAGCCAATGAGGTTTATCCGAGGCGCGATTATTGCTAATTGAAAACTTTAAACATTAAGTATATCTTTTGAAATACTAACTTCACCTCATGCAAAAATAAAATTTTCTATCAATGTTTCCTTTATTGGTTTAATCTTTAAGAATCATTTTTTAAACAAATAAAGAGGAATTCAATTAACAGGCATCTCATCTTGTTACTTATTTTTTCTTGACTTTCACATCTCCAAAAAAATTTTTTTAAGAGAGACCTGAAGTTACACAGATGTGGATTGGCACCCTGGATCCACCAGTGGCCAGAAGTTTAATTTTGTTCAATATATATACACACATACATACACACACATACATACATGCATATCTGGGTTTCTATGTTTATATTCCTAAAATTTGGACAATATCATTTACTTGCTTTTGTTGTTCAGAACAGTAATTGGCACATGAGATGAATAATAGTGCATTTATTGAATGCCATCATGCAAAAACAACGTGCTTTCTCTAATCCATACCAAAAATCCTACAAATGGCCTTTTAAAGGTTATTTGATAAATATTATACAGCTGTTAAGCAGTAGTGCTGGAGTTCAAAGCCAGGTCTGTCGGATGTCAGCGAGGGGTACAATTTCCATGTTTTAATGCTTTTCAAAAGACCATTTCTAAAGCTGAACTTCTTTCATGGGCTTTAGAGATTGGGAGCTAAGAAAATGGCCAGGAGCCCATTGCCATAGTTGCTTTTATGGACTGGGGACAAGGGAGAGGAAAGGTTACTGTACCTGAATCCTCCACTTTGTCATTAATTAGCATGTCATTTTTATCAATCCTCTTGAACTTTGCCAGGTATTTCTCTATCAAAGGAAGAATCACATTGATTTACATCTTCTTGTTTGAGGCATGTGAAAATGCTAGGTGAGGTTAGACCCTTTAAGTGCTTTATGTTCTGCCAGTATGTAAAGCCTGTAAGCATATCATTTTTATTCCTTTATGACACCAGAAATTACCAAGTCAAGATGAAATCTGTAATAGGGGACTGCAGTTGTAGTTATTTGATATGTTCCATATGGCATCTGCAGTTAACAGCTATCACAACTACCCTCACATCATGTTTAGTCCATAAAGAAGAAATTAATGCTAATATTATTTCTTTAATATGGGTCATCTTGACTCTTTTATATCCATGTGACATAAAAATGTGCTAGACACCCTGTTCACTTTGCCATCTTTGTTTTGCATGTTTCCTTTGAGGTAGCCTTGCTGACTTGTAGCCGCTGTCTATTTGACTGCTCGTCCTAGGTAGTAGTAAACAAGAAATGAAGAAAAGGACACTGCAGGTACTCCCTATTTGATGTATAACTGAGGAAGGTTCATTTGAGCTTAGAATATACTAAATAAATCTTACCCAATCTTACGAACCCAAAAAATGTCCTGTTAAAAAAAGATTACACTTTTCATTTTTCTCCTATTAGTGTCTTACCTTGTAAATTTTTAAAAATTTTTGCATTTGTGACTAAATCCTTTTTTCTCACATATGAAATAAGACCGAGTAACCTAAACATAAGCACTAAATAAAACTATTTTGGGTTAATTGGTAATTTAATGTTGGAGATATATTGATATGAAGATAAAATACCTTACAAGAAACTGAGTAATACATAGATTTTACAAGTTATTGATAATAGAAAAGACTAAAATAAAAAGATAAAGTATAACTTTTCTAATCCAAAAATTTTGACAAAAATGCAGTGAAATAGCACGGTAGCTTTAGCAGAGAAGAAGAAACATTTTATAAAGGACAAAGTGTTAATCCCAGGACAAATGTTTCAATTTGCTTTCTTTTAAGGATATTTATCACCTATATTAATTGAAAGACTATTTTTAAAAATTATTGACACTCTCCTCAGTACCAATTCTGCATGACAACAAAATATGGATAAAAATAGATGAGAAAAAATAGTTTTTTTGAGACTTAAATAGTTCTAGGGTCAGAGGTTAACAAATTTGTGGGAACAAATCTTTGAGACTATGAATTAGTACCGAAAACTCATTTCAAACACATTCCCTTTATGTGTTGAAGACTCATCTTCTTAATATTTGTGGTCTGTAGAAATAGAAAGAAAATTATCTCCTTTTGGGAAGGTAAGAGAAGTTAAAAGCAGACTGTGGGATCTTAAAAAAAGAAGTCCATGAATGAACTACTCTAAGATTTTACAGCTTGACTGACTATAAATGGTTTGGCCAAATGTCCTTGATTTTCCTTTGCAATTCTTCACTTCATCTATTCTATAATTGTGGTAATATGATAAGAATAATGCAACATATTCAAATAAGTTTATTCAAGTAATAAAAATAATGAAAGAAACACATCACATATTCTCATTCTATGATTTGGCATGTTTTCTTTGCTATTTCTATCGCTTGACTAAAACTTACTTGAACAAACTGGTGCATTATTCAATTATAATACAACATTCTAACATTTTTCAAGGGGAAACACGTTACTCTTTCCCCTGTCCATCACTGAATTAATTACGACAATAAGAAAAATGTCTCTTGACTGTTTACATCAAAGGCTCAACAGGCCACAGAATCGAATCTTTAACTTTCTTTATACAAATGTTGTACCAAGCCCACAGATTTTGTTCATGTTCACCATTTTTGTTGCCTTTCTTCTGTATATATTTTCTATTCCTTTGTGTCACCATAATTTTCTCACTGTACCATTCATAGCAATGTACTTCTTTCTAAATTAGTTCTTCTATTAGAAACCCACATATTCTGTAAAGCTTCACTCAGGTTCAATGACATATGCTGTTACCTCAAGGTAATCTTTTCTTCTATCTTTTTACCTCATAGGTTTTTACACTTGTATAGTAGCTCTCAGTGTGCTCGTTCTGTATTGTGCTAGTTATGCTCATATCTCTTCCCATTGGTAGAAGACACACTGAGAATAAGAAGTGCCATCTAGGTGAATTTCTCACAGTATTTAGCAGTGTCTTGACTTGTAGAGATGGTACAGGAATTTATTACTGCATGTAATTACTCCAGATGGTGAATATTTATTTTTTAGAGATCCATTTCCTTAGTATGACATTTTTGCTATTATAATTTTCTCCATTTGGAAAGAACTTCATCAGAGGGTTTTTTTGGAAGAAATGAGATGAATTCCATGAAAATCATTTTAGCTATCTAAATCATTGTAGCACTTTAATTAGACATTTATATTTAGAACATTTTAATCCAATTCTTTGGATTGTCTGTAAGTTATATATGGTCTGTTTTAGTAAGGAATTTGACCTTGTCCAAAGAAAGAGTTTGTCTTTATCTTATGAGGTAACCTCTTAACACTTGGGTTTTTATAAGTAGTAGGAATATTTTCCTTAAGAAATCAAACCTGATAGTTTTATGTTTAAATGCTTCAGTGTGAGTCAGATGTAACAATCTAAGTTTGGAGAATGGCCATGCCAGAAAGATCAATCATGTGATGACTGTTTTGGGGAATTTGGCCGTGCTAGGTTAGGTCAAACTTCTGAATGGATGCTAGAGATTGAGTCCAATCCCAGGGATAATTAATTGATTACCCATATCTGTAACTTCAGTAAAATCTGTGAACACCCATGCTTGGGTGAGCTTTCTGAGTTGCAGTACTACATCACACACTAACAAATTGAGTCAAGAGAGTTACGCATCCTGAGGACCACAAACTTTGTGTTTTGTGCCCTCTTGGATTCTATCCTATGCATTTATTTCTTTGGTGAGTTCTAATTTACAATAAACATAACCATGACTATAATAGTTTTCATTGAGTTCTACAAATCTTTCTTTGGTGTTATCAGCATTGAGGATAATTTTTGTAAACAACCAAACTGACATTCTGTTTCAAAAGTGAGAACAGTCTTTGGTAGACTTTACCCTCTGTCTTTGTAGATGGAGTCAACTTTTCTGCAGTTGGAGGTAATAAATTTTGGATAGACTTATTGGCCATCTGGAGGACTTTACTTTTAACTTTGCAATTTGCCCAACTTTGAGAAAGTAGTTTAAAAGCTGAGCATCTCTGAATTATAAAGATACTTACAAGGTATTATCTTTTATTCCTACTGTTCTTTGTTCATAACTTTTATTTATCACCTATGAACTTGCTCTGTGATTTATCTGTTGATATATCTGTTCATTTCACTAAACTATAAGCTTTTAAAAGTGAAACAGTTTCATATAAATTTCTGTACCAAATTCTCAGCTCAAAGTAGATGGTCAATAAATTTTTAATGAATGAATGAATTGGTGAATATATGGAATGGGAAAATTTCAACCACATTTACTCAAGACCAGGATCCTTAGGCTTTTTCAATAGCCTAAGAGATGGAGACCATATGGATTTTATTCACACATTCCCTGTTTTATATAAATATAATTTTCATATGATAATCTTAGAATACTTCTATAAAAATCTAATAAGTATTATATTTTAATTAAGGAGATACTTATTTGAGAGTCAGAATAATTAGGCATATATTGAAATCTGTTATTTAATTATGAGGCACTAAGAATATCACTTTCATTTAAACTTCTGTTTCCTCATCTGCAAAAATGGAAGAATTGGGGTATTGTTTCCTATTGTTAGATTATGGATTTTTAAAAATGGATAAGTTATTAATATTTCATTTCACCTTCTATAAATTTTAAATGAGTATATACAATACATATGTATTTTGAGTATATATTTTGAGTATACACATGCTTGTATAAAGACTCAACACATGAATTTATGCAATTTTAAAATTTCCTCAGTTATGAGTTTTGCAGTTACATTGGATAAATGGCAAAATGTTTATTATATTCAACAACAGGTGATTAAACATCATCATTTTCTCATGACTTGGTCAAACGTACCAAATTTGAGGGACAATTTCCCAGGAAAGAAATGTGTGTGATCAAGGCCTTCTGCTAAGAACAAGTGTTAAATTCAGTTTGGCTGTGTAGGTAAATATAGGTCCTAGTAACATGATTGGAGATCTTAGAGAATACAGAGATAATTCATGTTCCCATGTAGTGTTATAACGACTTTCACTTATTAATTTTTTCATTAGTATTTTTTTTCATTAATTCAACAAAAACTCATTGGGCATCCAATACACCTCACGTGCTATGCTAGGTGCTGGGGTTGTAGAGATGAATTAGAATGGTCTTCACCTTCAGGACATAGTCAAGTGGCAGCTCAAGTTGACTTTTTTAAGCTTTAGATATATATTAATAATATTTTGTATATATGCAAATGAATTTGCTTCAGAATTTACTTTTATAAGTTTTTGTGAGGAAAGATTGAGATAAAATGTATAGAATAATAAAATTGAGTTCCCATTGCAAGACCTAGAGTGGAATTCTCTTTAAGAATGCCAAATTTTTTTTTTTTATGAGGAGATAAAGCAGTGGCTCAGTGGTTAAAGCGTTTGCCTAGCATGCTCAAGGACCCTGATTCAAACCACAGCATCACATACACAACCAAATTAGCCCAAGCTAAAAGTGTATCACTTTTGGGGAATGGAAGATGGTGACCCATGTGAGGACTGCCTTTAGAATCTCCCCATGAAGCAAGACACCAAAAGTTAGGGAAACCAGAGACTCAGAGGCTTGGACACAATAAGCAAGGAAGAAAAATCACACAGGGGCCAAGCAGCTCTGCCTGCAAGGACCACCACCGAGAGGTGGTGCTGCTGGTTCAGCACAGAGGGAGGGAAGAACACACACAAATACAGGAAGGACCAAGTGGCATGGAGAATCCGACCTATCAGAAGCGATCCTGTTCCTCAGATGAACCCAGGGTCTGCGTTAGTACACATACCTTAGATGTGCCTCCTAACTGGCCCCAGGAAGATGCCATCTTGATAAGGAGGGAAGCACAGGCAACTGCTCCAGCAGTCACAAGTTTGGGTCAGAGACTGCCCCAGGTGCCACACTATGGACTGCTGATTGCCCAAGATCCCTGCGATCTGACTGCCTCAGGTCCCTGGAGTTCTGGGCAGAGTCATTCCCAGGAACCCTGTGCATTCCAGGTAGGGGTACCTCTGAGGCACCTTGAATTTGGGGCGAAAATTGCCCCAGGAGCCTTGAGCATTTTGACCA
>PVKS010047961.1:0-12610 GCA_004027875.1 Aplodontia rufa | reverse complement strand
CGAGGGTAAATGGATGGTTATGGAAGAGATCATGATGAGTAAAATCAGCTTAACCCAGAGATCTAAGGGTCGATTGTCTCCACTCATCTGTGGAGGTGGGGACTAGACCCTGGACAATGAGAAAGTTGGTCTAGAAACATGAGTTAAATTCAGATAAGATGTAATGCTTTACAATTTAATACTATTTTTAGAGTTGTAACGGGAAGGGGAAGGGAGGGATAAGGGAGGGTAATTGGGGGGGCACTCCTGGGGACAGTTGCAATGTCCAGAATATATACATATCTTATACACATTTTATATGTCTTGTTAAAATCTTGTAAGTTTGCTCAAAAATAAAAAAAATTTTAAAAAAGGCCTTTTCTGCATCTATTGAGATGATCATATGGTTTTTGTCCTTAATTCTCTTTAAGTGATGAATCACATTTATTGATTTGTGTATGCTGAACCAGCCTTGCATACTTGGAATGAAGCCCACTTGATCGTGATGAATTATCTTGTTCATGTGTTTTTGAATGTGGTTTGTAAAAACTTTATTAAAAGATTTTTATGTCTATGTCCATCAGGGATGTTGGTCTGTAGTTTTCTTTTTTGATGTGTCTTAGTTTGGTTTTGGTATCAGAGTTATGGTTGCTTCATAAAAAGTGGGAGAGTTCCCGCTTTTTCAATTTCTTTGAATAGATTAATAAGGAGAAGGGTTAGCTCTTGTTCAAAGATGTGGGAAAACTCAGTGGCGAATCCATCAGGTTCTGGGCTTTTCTTCTTTGGAAGACTTTTAATTGCTGTTTGTATTTCAGTGCCTATTATTGGGCTTTTTAGGATTTCAGTTTCATCCTGTGTCAATTTGGGGATGCTATATGTGTCTGGAAATTTGTCCATGTCATCCAGATTTCTGATTTAGAAGGAGTATAGTTTTTCAAATTATGTTTTGGTAATCTGTTTGATTTCATGGGGGTCAGTGGTAATCACTTTTTTTCCATTGGTGATTTTGTTGATTTTCTTTGATTCTCTCTTTTTAGTTAGATTAGCCAGGGGTCTGTTAATTTTATTTATTTTTTCAAAGAGCCAGCTCTTTGTTTAGTTGATTCTCTTTATTTTTTTTTTGTTATTGTTGTTGTTCTCAATTTCATTCATTTCAGCTTTGATGTTAATTATTTCCTATCTTCTGTTATCTTTGGGATTAGATTGTTTTCCTTTTGTTGAGATTTGAGTTGGAACATAAGCTTATTTATTTTGAATCTTTCCTTATTTTTAATGTAGGCACTCAGTGCTATAAATTTTCCCCTTAAGATGCTTTCATTGGGCTGGAGCGGTGGTGTGGCAGTTACGGTGCTTGCTTGGCATGCGCAAATACACAAGTTCAAACCCCAGCACCCACATACCCAACTAAGTATCAGAGCAATGAAAGCCATGTGAAAAACTCAATAAAAATTGATTATCTCTCTCTCTCTCTCTCTCTCTCTGCCCTTCTCTCTTAAAAAACAAAAAGAATGCTTTCATACTGTCCCAGAGGTTTTGATATTTGTGTCTTCATTTTCATTCTCTTCCAAGAATTCTTTAATTACTTTTCTCATGTTTTCTTGGATCCATTCTTCATTGAATATGGTATTATTCAATCTCCATGAATATGTGTGTTTTGTGTTATAATTTTTGCTATTAATTGCTAGGGTCATGGCATCACGGTCTGATAAGATACATGGAATAACATCTACTTTTTTGTATTTGCTGAGATTTCCTTTGTGAATGAGAATATGACCTATTTTGGAGAAGGATTCATTCAGCCAATGTACCTTGGCTGAAGAAGGTACATTCAGCCAATTTGAGGTGGAATATTCTGTAAATATCTGTTAATTCCATTTGATTTATGAAGTTGTTTAGGCTAGAGATCTCTTTATTGTTCTTTTGTTTTGACTATTTGTCCATTGGTGATAGAGGAGTGTTAATGTCTCCCAGTACTAACATATTGAGGTCCAAAGTAGTTTTATATTTTAGAATAATTTTTTCACATAGTTGGGGGCATTGGTGTATGGAGAGTATTTATTTTCTATTGTAATATTTCCTTTGATAGGATGTAGTGGTCTTCTTTATCTCTTGTGATTAATTTCTGCTTGAAATCCATTTTGTTGGCTATAAGAATTGCAACTCCACCTTGCTTTCTTGGGCCATAATACCAGGTAGACTTTTTTTTCCAGCCTTTCACCCTTAATCTGTGGGTGTCATTTACTGTAAGGTGGGTTTCCTGTAAGCAGCATATTGTTGGATTTTGTTTTTTTATCCAATCTGCTAATCTGCATCTTTTGATTGGTGCATTGAGAATATTCACATTCAGTGTTAGAATAGTTATGTGGTTGTGGTTCATAGTCATTGTGTTTTAATAAATAGTAAGTTCTGTGCTGTCTTGGTTGTCTATTGATAGCACATAACTTTACTGAATTCCTCTGTTTGTGGGATTTGAAGAATATTTGATTGTTCTTCTATTTGGAGTTTATCTTTGAGGATTCCTTGTAATGCTGGTTTTCTGTTCACAAATGCTACAAGTTTGATCTTATCATGAAAATTCTTATTTTCCCCTCAAATTTGTAGATGAGTTTTGCTGCATATAGTATTCTCGGCTGCATGTTGTGTTCATTCAGATGTTGAAAGACCTCCTTCAATGATCTTCTTGCTTCCAGAGTCTGGAAAAATCAGATATGATTCTTATTGGTTTACCTCTGAATGTGATTTGAAGTCTCTCCCTTACCACTTTCAATATTCTTTCCTTGATTTCCCTGTTGTACATTTTGAATATTATGTGTCTTGGTGAGCTTCTCATTTGATTAGGCCTATTGGGTACTCTATAAGCTTCCTGGATGAGCATAGCTGACTCTAATTTTCTTTAACAATTTCATTGAGAATATTCCTTATCCCATTTGTTAGTGTTTCGATTTCTTCCTGTATCCAAATTACTCTTATATTGTTTCTTCTCATTTCATCCCAGACATTTTAAAAATTCTGTTCATATTCTGTGGGGGTTTTTTTTTATTTCTTGTCATCCATCCACTCAAGCTTGCTCAGCCTGTCCTCACCGTCAGAAGTTCTTTCTTCAAGAGCTGAGGTTCTGTTTTCTATAGAAGTTAGCCTATTATTAAATTCTTCCATGGATCCTCTCATGTCATTGAATGTAGATTTTAGCTCTGTTACTTCTTTTTTGAGTATGTCTATTTCTTTGATAATAGAGTTTTTCATCTCTTCAGTCTTCTCACTTAGTCCCTTCATTGTATCTTCTTTTAGCTCATTGTTCCTTCTAGTAAAGTAATCAGATCACTGATGATTTTTTTCAGGGTTTTTATCTTGGTCCCTATCCATGGTATCCTTTTTAGGGGAGTTTTGGGTTTGAGGTGAACCTTTCCTAGTTTGATTCTTCATTTTTGAAGAGCTTCTTTTGGATCTCTGAATTGAGATTTTTTTCAGGGAAGGTAGGCAGTTCTCCAGGTGGTTTTTCCTTTCAAGTCAAAGGGTCAGATCAGCCACCACCTCCTTGATGATCACCTTTTCCAGAAGCTGCTTCTGCCTTGGTCCTCGTTTTGCTCCACCTTTTGGTTCCAGGCTCAGGATTGCAGATCTGAACCTGTATTGTCCTAGGCACCTGCCAGGCCAGGACTAGAAGAGACCTGGGCTGGGGTCTGCTCCAGGCAAGGATAATCCTCCAGTCTGTTTGGAGGATGCTCCTTCTGGTGTGTACTGGGGCCCAGACCAAAAGAGGCCTGGGCCTGTCCTTGAGCTGGGCAGGAGTTGCTCCAGACATGGATCCTACCAGTGGTGTCCTGAGCACCTGCTGGTGGGGATGAAAAGAAACCCAGACTGGCAGTGGGATGTTAGGTAAGCGGGGGCTGCTCTGGGAGATCCTCCTCCAGTTGTCCTGAGCTGGGGCTCCTCCTGATGGGGGTCCTACCAGAGGTGATGACCAAGACTAAAAGAGGCCTGGATAGGCACACAGGGCATCAGGTAGACCGCCTCCAGTTGGTGCTGAGCCGGGGCTGCTCCAGATGGGGGTCCTACCAGTGGTGTTCTGAGGGCCTGCCAGGCAGAACCAATAGAAACTATTTTTATTTTTTTAAAAGAGAGAATCAATTTTATTTAGTTTTTCATGAGGCCTTCATTGCTCTGACACTTCATTGCATATGTAGTGCTGGGGTTGAAACCTGCATCCTCATGCATGCCAGGCAAGCACCATAACCACCAATCCACCATTCAAGCCCTGTTGTTTTATATTTAAGAGGGAGGCAATAAAGTGCTTGTCAGAAGAGGAGGATGGTAGAGTTGTCCTTACATGATCCTGAGTATAGAATGATCAGATGAGAAATGACCTTGCCATTTGTGGAGGAGTAGAAAGAACCCTCAACTATCATTAGTTATGAATTTTTTTTTAAATTTTGGCTCTTGTTTGCCCTAAGAGCAGTCCACTGTTCTCACATGTAGGCTATAGGTTGGAGTAGAGTATAATCTGATGAGAGAGGAAGTAAGGAATCTTAGAGTCTATTCATTATGGTAATCCTCCAGTTTTTTCTGGGACCCAGAAGAAATTAGAAGAAAATCCAGAACCTACCCCTTTTACAGGTTTACAGTCACTCCTATAACTATCAGCAGAGGTAATCAATCACTCAAAGATGAAATTTTCTAAGGTCCTTGTTTCTCGATGTCTTTACCTACTGTACTAGAGTTTACTGTTAGGAGGACTGGCCCTCCATTTTGACTCAATCCTCACCTGATTCCCATTGTCCATGACAAAACACCTGCCTGGAAGCTGCTGTCCCCAAACCCAGAGAAAAAGAGATGCCAACATCAGAAGTCCCTTCCAGAGAATATTTTTAGAGTTGTCTGTGCCTGCCAGAGAATGAGCAAAGCTTGGTGGCCCAGACCCAAGCTGGTCACTCTGAGAGGCGGACAGTATCAGTGAGTGACGTCAGGAATTACTCAGGTTGGGTTCCTCTGAGATGATTAAAATTCTTTCTGGCCCAGACTCATAGGAACTAAATTGACTCTCCCTGTCTGACAGCATTGTTCCATACTCCAAAGGAAGTAGAAATGCAGGTACTTAAAACTTCCTTGTGAAGCCAACTAAAGTAAAATATCCACCATTCACTGCTCTCAGACAATGAGAGTTTTGGTAAGGTAAATTCCCAGGTAACTGAAACACACTTTAAATGGAAAACACACCTTTTAAAAGGCCATTATGAATGGAACCCCTCTTAAAATGCATAACATTCTCCTCTTAACCTTCTCTGGATGACTCACAGCCATCATCAAAAGAACATCAGTCACAGTGCTGTGTCCTGAGTAAGGATTGGAGTTAGCCAGGCAGTTTACCATCACACCTGCTGACCCCCAATTGCTGTGCTTTTGAACTCTTGACCTATCCTTTTCCATTGTTCATTTCCTTCCTCTCAGGATCTCATGTTTTTAAGCTTTGAAGGTTTCTTCTATTTACTGTTAATGTCTGTGCCTCTAGCCCCACACCCGATCTACCCAAATTTTCACCTCCTAATTCAATTCCATCAAGAAAACAGTAGAAGCATGCCCAGTAGAGGTGAGTGGAGCAAATCAAAAGTAAGGAGGGTTAAAGGAAATGTCTGAGTGTCTCTCCTGTAATACTAAACAGCTATAATGCATTGACTTAGTACAACCACTCAAAAGCCATTCTCCAGTGTTTTCTAGCTCTCAACTAAGGTCTACATGAAGGAGAGTTCTAAATAGGTGTGTGTTTCTATGGTTTCTTTCAGTGTTTTCTTGATGTTAAAGGTATTTATGACAGGCTGTAGGTTTAAAAGAACATCTTGCATAAAATGCTCCAGTAGAACTTTCTGCAATAATGGAGAGGTTCTAGATCAGCTCTTTCCATAATTGTATTAAGAAATAGAGCTTGTAAACTGAAAGACTTGTATTTAAATTTTATCTAATTATTTTTAAATTTTATTAGTTTATCTGAAAGTAAATAGCTACACATGACTAGTGGCTACTCTACCGGGCAGCACAGGTCCATAGCATAGCTGTTAAATGTGCAGATTGTAGAGCTAGATTCTCTGCTATTCCTATTCTGATTCCACACTTGTTAGCTATGTAATCATAGGAAAATCATTTAAGCTTTTTGTGCCTGCCTTTGTGAAACAAGGATAATATTATTACATATTTCATAGAAATGTTGAGAGGAATTAAAAAGGCAATGGAGTTCTTAGAATAGTATATGACAAATAGTAAATGTTATAGAAATGCTAATCATTGTCTTATTTTGCATTTCTCCAGAAATAGACCCTAGGATAAGAACTTGGCTCCAAACCATTTGTTTGGGAGTTGCACTGGTAAGGGAACAGGGAAATGAAGCAGGGAAGGGAAAGTTGACATTTACAGAGCATAGTAATAAGAAGACTACTGCTGTAGACAGCAGGGGCTTAACCTCATGGAGACTCTCTGGATCACTACAGAGAGCAGTCTCAGAATTTTCCACCATAGGGATGATATGATATGTTATTTACCCACCAACTGCAGGACTTCATCAATTGAAGGATGTCTCCAGCCATGCTTATGCCCCAGCATACCGAATCATTATGCCTAGCAGACCTTCTGTGCCTAGAGAAAATCCCCAGGCAGATGATTTTAGGTGCTTGAAGTAAGAGCTTCAGGTGCAGATGGGAATGATAAACCCTGGAAGAGTACCCAAACAGGCCGTATTATTCTTATTACAAAGTATCTGCCACTGCAGACTTTCCTTAGAAACAAGCAGAAATAACTCTTCCATTCATAATATGTTGTGAAAGATGAACCAAAAGACTCTGATATGCTGATGGGACTTCATTGACTACTCTGTTCCTTCTTATTCTTAAGATCTTTCCCCCCAAGTATTTAGAGGGTCTTTGAATGTTTTCTTAGTCCTAAGCCAATTGTCTTCAGCATCGTTTTGATCAGTAGACAAATTCACAGAAGCACCAATGCCTTCCATTTTCTCAGGGCCATAAATAAAACCCATACAGAAGCCCATCATTCCAAGGAAAAAAGGAAGGACATTCTGCCAAAGATTCATTGTGGCTAGGCTGGGGTCCCGATCCTAATATTAGTTTTCATGAATCAATCTACTTTTTCTTTATGGACAGCGTCTGGCATTTTATCCGTTTTCCTTAGCTAAGAATTTACTGGAGGGCTGGAGCGGTGGCTCAGCGGTTTCGGCGCTTGCCTGGCAAGCACGAGGACCCTGGTTCAAACCCCAGCACCACATACACAACTAAGTGTTGGAGCAACTAAGGCCATGTGAAAAAACTAAATAAAGTTGTTTCTCTCTTTCTCTGTCTCTCTCGCTGTCCCTCTTTCTTTATTAAAAAAAAAAGAAATTACTGGAGAATTTCACATATTTAGAGATGAAAGTAATCTATCAGGACTTATTTAATGTGTATGGTTATTTTCAGCTCTCTACTTTGGGTTAAATTTGAATTTTCATATGCACCCCTAAAAGTACAGAAAGTCATGGGATATGGCAGTATGTCTATTCACAATAATGCTAATTATAAACATTTGACATTGTATTATTCTGGGTGCTTACTTGCATATAACAGAATCCTCTCACTAATTTAAACAGGACAAGATTGGTGAGTCCTAAGCCAATTGCCTGCAGCACCCCTTTGATCCAGCCCTTGTACTTAATCTGATGAGGGCCTTCTTCCTGAGTCTTCTCATGGCAATGCTGGGCATGATGGCACCTGCCTGTAATCCCAGCAGCTCAGGAGGCTGAGGCAAGTGGATCACAAGTTCAAAGCCAATGTTGGCAATTTAGTGAGACCCTAAGCAATTTAGTGATATCCTGTCTTAAAAAAAATAAATAAATAAAAAGAGCTGGGACTATGACTCAGTAGCTAAGTGCCCCTTGGTTCAATCCCTGGTAACACTAAAAAGGGGAGCGAGTTATCCAACCACTTTATGAAACCTCTTTTTAAGGAGCCTTCATGTTCTGATTGCCTCTTAAATACCTGCCTTCCCTACATCACACAGCCAGAAATAATAAATCCAGAAAAATCAACCCTATCATGGGAAGACCCTAGTAGTATTTCTGCTCACTCAAGGCAACTTTATCTCCAGAATATAGGTACCCCAGAATACCCGGTCTCTCCTCATACAACTACCATCATAAAGTTCTCACTTTTGCCTTCTAAGTGTTAATGAGTACCTCTGATTTCCAGAACGTAAGTCTTATCTAGAACTCAATCTGCAGGAAAACCTGGTAAATAATGTTTTTAATTTTCTGGACTATACGGGAAGTCTTGCAAGATGCCTTTTGATGCATATTAAACAAGTCACTTACTGCTTCCCTCGGATGTTTAACAGTTCTTACTAACCATATACTAAAAGGTATATGGGGGTTTTCTATTCGTATATGTTCCTCCCCCATTTTTACCCATCATAGTAAATGATTCCTTTTTCCCTCATCTGTATCCAACCCATCAAGAATTCCTATTAACTCTATTCTCCTCACTCCCAAATGCATCCCAAATCCTTCCCCTTCTCTCCATCTCCATTTGGGACCCTGGACTAAGCAACCATCATCTTCTGCCTATCAATCGCAGTAGTCGCCTAACTAGTCTCCCACTTTGACTGATACCACTATGATTTCTTCTTCACATAACAGAAGGAATTTTTTTAAATTATGGATCATATTGAAAACTTCCCTTTTGACAATTCTCCAGGTAGTTAAGATTTAAAAAGTGTAAATACTTTTCCATAGCTTTTAAGATATATGTGGTCTAGCTCCTCTCTATCTTTCCAGTCTCCCCTCACCCATAATGAAAAGTACTAGAATTCATATATCAAGACTTTTCCTACCCTAGGTCTTTTGCACTCATTCATTTCTCTTTGTAAAACTCTTTTTCTACAGTCAGTCCTCCCGTTCTACAGCATACACTGAAGCACCATCACTCTTTTGGTATCTAGCTCCCAAGGCATAAAATCACTGATCAGTGAAGCTGAATCACTCTTTATAAAGAGCTTTGTTGAGCACCATATAAAAGAAGTCCCTTCAGTCTCTTTATGACATGAACTTGTTGTACTTCCTTTGCAGGACTTACCAGTCTTTAAAACTATCTCTGAAATATATATATGTATATTATTTGTCCTCCATTATGAGACTGCAAGGTCTTCAAGAATAGTCTCCTTGAATAACTTCTTCATCCTTATATCTCCAGCATCCAAAACAGTGCCCAGCACAAAGATTGGGTTAATAAACTTCTAAAGACAGGTGGGAGCATATGAATGAGATTTTTCTCAGAGTGTCCATCAGGCAGGACCAAAGATAGCACACACAAAAACTGGAACCTAAAGCCATAAAGCATGAAATAGGATTTAGCTGACTCTAAATCGTACGGGATTGGCAGGGTCCAGGTCACATATGAATTACACTATCAGCATGACAGCCTTTCAGTGAAGGGGTTTCAGGAGGTTGTGTCCTTCCACTCAGTAGAAATGGGAGTTATTCCTCCTTTCTGCCCTGTGAGATCCATACTGGAAGTTGTTTGTCCAAACTTCTTCATATCATTGCATCAACTCCCTTGAACTCTCTGTCCCTGCCCCCAGCTCAGCCTGTGACTCATGAGCACCTTGTGGCAAAAGAAATCCAGTAGAGGGCAAAGCCCTCACTTTACCTTCCTTTTCAAGATCTTTGATGTTCTCATGTGTCATTTCATAATTGAGATTGTCAATTAGTCCCCTCATCTCTGATCTTTCTCTTCCTCTCTCCTAGCCAAACTCAACCTTCAGCCCACACAATGGAATTCAACAAAATGAGGTAATAGTGTGCGGTGTGAGTCACTCTGGGCAATTCTATTCAGAGAGCACTGTGGGGTGAGCAGCCAGAGGCCAGGCAAGTGTTTCAGCCATCCAAGAACTGGCAGGCAGCCCGAAAGACACTCACCTGATGATGGCCTAGTGGGATGAGTCTTGGAGGAAATGGTTTCCAACACCCTCTTGGCTCATGCACAGCAACGTTCTTCTCCATTAAAAACGTTGTCATTATTCACACTGCAATGTGAAACCCTTTCACACTATGCTCACATTGCTACAGGCTTCCCTCTACTGTATATTAAAGACAGGGCCCTAACATGAAAGGGAGACATCTCTAAGCCACTACACCAAAATAGCCCTACACAATAGATTTTTTTTAAAAAAAAATGGCTTGTTGGCCCTGGAAGGGCAAACACAGCAGAGAGATATCCATAAGCTATATTTCTTTGCTGAGCATGCAGAAGAAAATGATAAGTGTATGGAAGAAGGCTTTGTTTTCTAAAAGACTTTTGGTTATTCCTGAGAATCCCTCTACTTATTCCCGGAGGAGGTCATCTTTTAGATGCTATCAGTCAGGCAACGATTGGCAGCCAAGGAGAGGTGCTTAGAGAGGTTTCCAACTAATGCAGCCAAAGGAAATCTGCCAAAGAAACAAGGCTCCTCAGGATAAGTAAATTGAAGGATATTTGGGGGATAAAAATAAATCCTTTTTGAAAATGAGAGATGGAAGGGTGCTGTTTACACAAATTGCCCTGTTCTGAACAATGGTGTTGCCAGAGCTGGCCCTATAGACCTATGACGTAAATAGAAATGTTCTCAGACATGCTTGAGGGCCCTTTCCTCCAAAGGTATCTATCCTGATTCCATCTCATGCTCGTGCTCACCAGAATTGCTATGCAACGCTCATAAATATTTCACTTTAGTCATAATCCTGGTAGTCCCATGCTGGGATCTTTAGGAAAGAGTATTTCTGCATAGGGCTTTGGGAAACCAATCTAAACACAGAAATTGGCAGAAGACAGAAGGGATGCCAGCCTATATCTGAGAGGACACTGCTTCTGATTTGTAATTCCAGATATCAGCCCTGTCTGATCTCACTGATAAAACACGGTGATCAAGAATCTACAAGCTGAGGAACCACTTAACTCTGAACCATTTCAAGTCACCGAGTATGAACCCCACCCCAATCAGAAAATTAAAGGAAGTAGAAACTGAAATTTTCATCTCCCACTGTGGAGGAGCTATGAACTAGAGTATCAGAATTTTATCCTGATGATGAAGTAAAGAGCTACACAGTTAATCAATGGAAATGAACACAGGAATTCAGGGCTAAGTATTGGGTTACAAGAGAAGTAAAAAAGGTACTGATTTTGGCAGTATTTGAAGATATGGGGATACTAGTCCCCAATTATAACTGTTAACAGAACAAATAATGGTCTGCAGGGAGAAGATTTGAAAGAGCTCTGGTGGTAGCTGAGCATGGCAATTCCAGGCTTCCAACAATGATAGAACAGGCACTGTTAAAAGTGTGGACCATGAGAAGTGACAGCCTCTTCAACAAATGGTGCTGGACAAACTGGTCATCCACTTGCAGAAAGTTGAAATTAGACTCATATCTTTCTCCTTGCACAAGAATCAAATCAAAATGGATCAAGGAGCTAGGTATTAAACCAGCTACGTTGCAATTGATAGAAGACATATTAGGTCCAACACTTCAACATTTGGGAGTAGGCAAAGACTTTCTCAACATGTCTCCAAAAGTGAAGGAAATAAAGTAAAAAATCAGTGAATGGGATATCATAAAGCTAAAAAGCTTTTGTACTGCCAAGGAAACAATCAAAAGAGTCAAGAGGTTTCCTACAAAAATGGAGAGAATCAATGGCTATGATTACTCTGACAAGGGTCTCATACAGAATCTACAAAATCCTCAAAAATCTCAACTACAAAAACATTAACAGCCCAATTAATAAATGGGCCAAAGAGCTAAATAGAAACTTCTCACCAGAGGACACTGATCAAGCCAATGAATACATGAGAAAGTGATCTAAATCTCTAGTAATCAGAGAAATGCAAATGAAAACCACATTAAGATATCACCTTATGCCAGTCAGAATGGCAAAGATGAGGAAAATAAACAATAATAGATGCTGAAGGGGCTGTGGAGAGATAGGCACACTAACACACTGTTGGTGGAGCTGCAGACTGGTACAGCTCCTCTGGAAAGCAGTGTGGAGAATCCTTTAAAAACTAGGGATGAGCCCACCATACGACCCTGCTATTCCACTCCTGGGAATCTTTCCAGGGGATTTAGAATCAGCACATTATAGTGACACAGCAATATCTGTGTTCATAGCAGCTCAATTTACTATTGCTAGGCTATGGAAACAACCCAGATGTCCTTCACTGGATGAATGGATCCAAAAAATGTGGTACATTTATACCATGGAATATTACACAGCAATTAGAAACAATGATATTGCAGCCTTTGAAGGTCAATGGATGGCTATGGAAGAAATTATGCTGAGTAAAATCAGCTTAACCCAGAGAACTAATGGTCGATTGTCTCCACTCATCTGTGGAGGTTGGGACTAGACCCTGGCCATTGAGAAAGTTGGTCTATTATCATGTGTTAAATCCAGATAAGATGTAAAGCTATATACAACATAATCCTTTTTTAGAGATATTGTGGGAAGGGGAAGGGAGGGATAAGGGTGGGTAATTACGGGTGCACTCCTGGGGGTAATTCTAATATCCAGAAGCTATACACATTTTATATCATTTTGCTAAAAACTTGTATGGCTGTTCAAAAATAAAAAAA
>PVKS010047960.1:0-12605 GCA_004027875.1 Aplodontia rufa | reverse complement strand
TTTTATAGATTCTGGATATGAGACCCTTGTCTGAGGAATCATAGTCCATGATTCTCTCCATTTCTGTAGGAAACCTCTTGATTCTTTTGATTGTTTCCTTGGCAGTACAAAAGCTTTTTAGCTTTATGAAATCCCATTCACTGATTTTTGACTTTATTTCCTTCGCTTTCGGAGACCTGTTGAGAAAGTCTTTGCCTACCCCTAAATGTTGAAGTGTTGGACCAATTTTTTCTTCTATCAGTTGCAACATAGCTGGTTTGATACCAAGCTCCTTGATCCATTTTGATTTGATTCTTGTGCAAGGAGAAAGATATGGGTCTAATTTCAACTTTCTGCAGGTGGATGACCAGTTTGTCCAGCACCATTTATTGAAGAGGCTGTCACATCTCCATGTAATATTTTGACCCCCCTTTGTCAAAAATCAGATGTTTAAAGATTTGAGGGTTTGTTTCAGGGTCTTCTATTCTATTCCATTGGTCTTCTTCCCTGTCTTGATACCAGTACCATGCTGTCTTTGTTACTGTGGCCCTATAGTATAGTTTTAGATCTGGAATGGCAAAACCGCCCGTTTCATCTTTCTTGCTTAGTAGTGCTTTGGCAATTCTTGGTTTTTTGTTGTTCCAAATGAATTTGAGCATTGCTTTTTCTATGTCTTTAAAGAACGACATAGGTATCTTTATAGGGATAGCATTAAATCTATATAAAGCTTTTGGTAGAATGTCCATTTTTATTATATTAATTCTGCCTATCCAAGAGCAAGGGATATGAAAGTGAAACTTCTAATGGTTAATATGAAAATGGAATGCAGAACCGTAAATCATCAGAGAAGTGAATGCGAAAATACAAAAACACATTGGTGATAGTATTCATTATATATTTGATGATATCCATTGATCATAATTTAAATTAGGCCATAATGAAGACTTGGTAATGTTTCTGCTATTATCACAATAATATGAAGTCAGCAGCAAGCAAACTTTTGTAGATTTTTTTGTTATGTATGTTATGTATGATAATAATCCAACTGTAAATTTCAGTACCAAGACTTTATTTAGTAGTAAATATACCACATTTCTTTCACCACTTTCCTGTTTCTTAAGAAAATAAACCTGTTTCTTAAGAAAATAAACCTGAGATGATAAAAAAGACCAATAACTCAAGTTGTTCTGTTAGATGATAAAAGATGTTAAATTTTTGGGATAATTTTTAAAAATAGTTCAAAGTGGTACAATAGATTAAAAAAACTTTTATAAGACATTAGTGAAAGAAATTGAAGTGAGCATGCATTAAAAAATGGAAAGACATCTTGTTTAATAATAGAACCACTATTATTAAAATGTTCATATTATCCAAAATGGTTTGAAAATTCAATCCAATCGCTGTCAAAATATTAATGACATTCTTCATAGAACTAAAAAATTCCAAAAGTTCATATGGAACCCTGAAAGTCTGAATACTTAGGGAAAAAAAAAGAACAAAAGGAATTAAGGAACAAAGCAGGAAGAAACATACTACCTGACTTCAGACCCTTTGATTACTCTAAAATAAAGTAATATGGCATTGGCATAAAAATAGATACATTGATCAAAGGAACAGAACTAAGAGTTTATTCTGGGTCCAAGGTGGTAGAACATCATGGAAGAAAGGCATGGTGGAGGAAAGCTACTCAGGTTAAGGTGGCCAGGAGGCAGAGAGAGCATGAGGAGTCAGGGAAAGATGGATAATCATCAAGGGCACACCCCAGTAACCTACTTCCTTCAGTCATATCATACCTGTCAATAGTTATCACCTAGTTAGCTCTTTGAAATCGTTAATCCATCAAATTGTACAAACCACTGTGAGAGGTTACAAATCTTGTAATTTAGTCATTTTACTTCTGAACATTTCTGCATTGTCTAACATGCACTTTTTGGGGTGCATACCTCACATCTAAATCACAGCAACTTCCATGTCCTTTTGGATATAACCCCTATATCCCCATAAAAAGAATCAACTCAAAATAGGTTAAAGACTTAAACATAAAACTCAAAATTGTAAAACTACCAGAAGAAAATACAGAGGAGACTCTTCAGTACATTAAACTTGGATTTTTTTATAAGACCATCCCAAAACACAGGAAACAATAGAAAAAGCAGACAGATTAATTGGATTATATCAAACAAGGAAGATATGTGCAAACTATAAATCTGAGAAGGGGTTAATATCCAGAACACAAAAGGAAGTCAGAGAACTTAACAGCAAAAGAAAATAAAAAGATTAAAAATGGGCATTGTATAGAAATAGGAATTTCCAAAATGAAGACATAAAAATGGCTAACAGGTATTTGAAAAAATCGTTAAAATTAATGATCATCAGAAAAATATGAATTGGAACCAGAGTGAGACATCATCTCACCATAATTGGAATGTGTGCCATAAAAAAAGACAAATAGCAAGGGTTCCCAATGAGGTGGATGAAAGGTAGCTTTGCACTCTGGTGGGAATGTAAATTAGAACAGCCATTTTGGAAAAGAGTACATTCCTCAAGAAATTAAAAATAGAACCATCGTATGATTCAGCAATCTTATTATTCAAGTGTATATCAAAAAAATGAACTCAGTGCATGGAACAGGTGGATGCACTCTCATGTTTATTGTCACACTTTTTTTCTGTGCCAAAAAATGGAAACAAATTAAGTGTTCATCTACTGATGAGTGGATAAAGAAATGTGGTATGTATGCACAGTGGAATATTAATCATCTAATAAAAGATGAAATATTGCCATTTATGATAATAGAATTGGAATTGGAGGTCATTATGCTAATTGAAATAAGGGAAGTACAAAAGATATAATGTGATGTCACTCAAGTGTAATCTAAAAACGTTTTCAACAGAAGTCAGAAGGAGAATAGTAATTACAAGATTCTCAGAAGAGTAGAGAGGAAGGAGAGATAAAGAAAGGTTAAGCAATGGATATTAAGTTACAGTTAAATAAGAGCAAGATGGTTTGATGTTTTATAGCACTGCAGGATGATTATAGATAAATTGATATATTCTATGTTTTGAAAACTCTAGAAAGGATTATGGATGTTTTCAGTATAAAGGAATGATAAATATTTGAGGAAAGAATTTGAGCTCTCTTATTGGATTATGAAAGAATATATACATGTATTGAAATATTATCTCATAAATATGTGCAATTTTTAAATGTCAATCATAGTAAATAAATAAAAAACATTCCCTAGTGTCATTACTTGTAAGGTTTGAAGACTGATTTATTGTGTGCCCAAAAGGAGAATAGATAAAGAACAAGGTGTATTGATTTAAACAAGGAATTCAAACCCATTAAAATGTTCATGCCATAAGTATCCTTGAAGCAATGGTTACCAATAATATAGTTTACATTGTGAAACAATATCTTCAATAGAGAATCCTTGGTAAATTATTACACAGATCTTGCCCAAATAAATCCACTCTTAATTTAAACAAGGAAAAAAAGCTTTCATGAATAATTATATTCATTGTTACAATTCCAATCTATATTTTCCCCTCCATCCTTGTATCAAATCTGGTACCATGAATAATGTCAGTGGAAGAGGATGTCCATTAAACTTTCTCGGTACATTGTGCTTTTAAGAAAGCTTAGTGCTTTATTTTATTTTTTTAGGTATTTCAATTCCAATGACTTTAGTGCTTCTACAAGCTCATGTTGGATCTCAGACCTCTAGGAAGTCCCATCTACTCCTTTATATTTCTGAGAGTCTCTAAGTCTCACAGATATGTCATCCATATCTCTGTTGGACATTGTCCTGTCTGCTAGGCCTCTCATTTCTTCCACAAAGCCTCTCACGCAACACTGGAGTTCCTCAGCTATACCTTTGGGTATTGCCAATGACACAGAACAGGAGTTCTCACAATGCCAGCATAGTGCTGTTTCTACACCAAAATGGGGAAAATCCTCAGTAGCCTTCCAGCTGTCATGCTTATTACAGAGACCAAAGATGACCTTTCAGTCTATAGTAATTGAAGATCCCAGGCATACTGGGAATCAAATACCATGCTAACTGTTGTATTGTTCTGCCTCTCTTGTTCTGTATAGTTTTCCACTGCTTGTTCCCAGTCCTCATCTCGGAATCTTTCTCTTTAATGAATTTTCATTTTTTCAAGTTAATCAGTTCATGTAAAGAGCGTGGCAGGCAGAGATTCTAACATTTAGATTCAGTGTGTCTCAGACAGAATGATTCTATGACAAGCATATACCAGATTCCTGTTGATTGAATAAAGTATATTTTTCTTTCAAGAAAATAGCTTGAAAGAACCTTGCAAATGAACCCATTTGGAAGGCAAATATCAGCTTAACTTCATACAGATGTGAAGTTTTAGCTTCCGTCCTGTAGAGCTAGAGATTGTTCTATGAATACTTGTCAAATCAATTGATGTATCTTTTCTAATATTTGGCAAAATAAACAAACAAAATAGTAAATAATGAATGATACTAATTTTAAATTTGTTTACCTAAAATTTTTCTTACAAGTTTTGCTTCCTGATCCACCTATTTCACATTACATTTCATTTTAAATAAAAAAATTATATAGTTATTTTCTGTTAAATCCATTGATATTTCTAATATTCAAAAAAATCACATCAATTCCAGGTTTCTACTACCTGAATACTCTTGAAGTCCATATTATTAAAATGTATCAGGGAATTTTTTCAAGAACATGATATATATGTATAAAATTCCTTGAAAGAACAGTATATTTTACAAAATGTAGTAATCCTCGATTATCTGAATATTGGAAATACTATGTATATTTCACTCCTAAATTAGCTTCTTTCAGAGAAAGAGTTAGAAAGAATATCAATCCTCAGACTCTTGGATTCTGATAAAAATACTTACTCTTCTGTGGTTTATGCTATTTATACTGTTCTTGAAATTTTCAACTATTTTTTCTTTTCCACTATCTTTTCACTTAAAACATAGCTTTGGTTATATGTTTTGAAAGAGGGAAGTCTATTTGTCACAAGAACCAATATAGCTGGATCAAGATTTTAAAGTAAATATAAGCTAGAAATGTTAATGCTGTTAAAATTGTTGCTTCTCCATTGACTTGGAGTGTCTGAGCAGGCTACTACTATAAACAGTGACTTCCCATCAAGACAAATTTCAGCCCTTCCAATTCAGAAAGGTTTCTTTGACTTTCATGTTGCATTTTCTATTTTTTTTCTTTTTAAAGAGAGAGGGACAGTGAGAGAGAGAGAAAGAGAGAAACAATTTTTATTTAGTTTTTCATGTGACCTTCATTGCTCTGAGACTTTGCTGTGTATGTGGTGCTGGGGTTTGTATTCTGGGTCCTCGCCATGCTAGGCAAGTGCCTCTACTGCCGAGCCACTGCTCCAGCCTTTCATGTTGCATTTTTAATGGGTAAACTTACGTTTATTACTCAGTCCACAGATGGCTGACTTCATTGCTGTAGGCCAAATATCAGATAGCATTTCATGGGGGAAGGGCCCAGTAGAAAAAAGCTGCTCAGCTCATGTCAAGATCGGGAAGCAGAGAAAGGGAGAAGGTAAGGGGTTACAGTGAAAATGTACCCTTCCAGGGCACACCCCCAGTGACCCACCTCCTGTAGCCACAGCCCACCTGCCTACAGTTACAATACACTCAGACCATTCAAACTAGGACGGAGTGATTAGGATACAACTAAGATAGAAAAAGTTAGGCAGTCAGAGTAGATAGAATGTTTGAGTCGGTCTGGAGGAGACTGGTTTCTCTTTTGACATTCCCTTTGATATGTCAATGATGCCAAAAGGCAAACACTCCCTGCTGCTAGAGGAGGAACCACTTCCTTCCCTGGCCCCTAAGTGCAAAAACAAAGACATAACCCCTAAGTGCAAAGGCAGGGACATAAGGACCAAATGAAGAAAGATAGCATATATAAGAGACAAACTCAACCCCAGGATGAGCCCTTTGCTCCCTTCCCCACCTGAGGGAAGTCTGCCCTGTTCTCTCTCTTCTTAAATAAACTCTGTTTACTCTGCTTGCCTCGGTGTCCCTCGGTTTCATTCTTCGACTCCGAGAGGACACGGACCCGACATCCACATCACCGGCGTCACAACTCTCACAGTCTAATCATTCACCTTTAAATATTCCTGCCTCAAATACAGGGGATACCTCATATCCTAACCATAGCAAGGTCAGAGCCTCCCCTCCAAAACAAAAAAACAAAAATCCTAACTTCAGTTATGAAAGGAACTGGCTTTTTATGTATGCTTGATGGCTGGCCTGTCTTCACCCAGAATGGAAAAAGAAAGCAATTATTTAAAACTTTATGTTGTAGCTAGGTGCAGTTGCACAAGTCTACGAGCCCAGCTACTCAGGGGACAGAGGCAGGAGGATCACAAGGTCAAGGCCAGCCTGGACAACGTAACATGATCCTATCTCAAAATAAAAATCACAAGCATGGTTGTTGAAGCTCATTTGTAGGGTGCTGACCTAGCATGTGTGAAGCCCTAGATTAGATCCCCAGAACTACTATTAAAAATAAAAATAATCATGTAAAATCATTGATAAGTCCTCTCCAGTTGTGCAAAATAAAGATTGTGAATCTCCCTGGAAGAAATCAGAGTACCGTAGTTTTTCTGGGCACACATCAGAATGACTGATTAAGTCTGCCAGGAAAAACTTGCCTGAAATTCCACCTTTGCAGCCAGAGTGGGATCCAAGCCCTCAACTATGTAGAAGAGTACACAAGTTTTTCTGATGAGCACCAGAGGTAGCGAGCCAATGCCATACACATTACACATACTTTTGTAGAACAGATTCATGGATCATGTTCTAGGCCTAGCCAATCTTTTTACTTTCAGTAACAACCTCAGAGATGATGTCGAGCTATTTCACGGAAACTCACAGAATGAGGGGTCTCAGTTAAGAAATTTATAAGCATAAGCTTGTTTTATAGCTTGCTACTGACTAAAGATTTTTTTGGAAATTTGCCAATGTGAATTGTTAACGTTGAAAGACCTGAGATGACTTTTTATATAATATATACCAGAAATAGTTTTTTAATAGTTCCTGAAAATTGTTCTATGATAGAAATAGGCTTAAATTCCTAAAGACAATAGAATAATTTACCTTTTTATCATTTATATTTTATACCTAATGTTAGATAATTGTCAATAATCATGTCCACATTTAGATATAAATTCCTCTTTCACAAAGCACAATCTTTTAGAGACACACCCCACCTCATCACGCCTGGGCCAGCACCTAGCCAAGGTAGTGGTGCAGCCACAGTAAGCCTCAGCTCACTACACCTAGCCCTCAGGCAACTGCATAAGCCCTGTTCTAGAGAGCAGCAAGAGCTAATAAATTGGCCCACTCCAGACTATTATTTGCTGTTCTCTCCAGTCTGGGAGCAGCCATACTGTCCACCCCCACTTAATAAAATCTCTTGCCTCAGCTACCAGGGGTCTCTTTCCTGCAAGTGTGTCAAATAATGGTTCCTTCTGTGTCCAACAATGGTTCCCTGACTGGGAGTTGAACCCGGACCACAGTGGTGAAAGCGCCGAATCCGGGTTCGATTCCTGGTCAGGGAACCACTGTTGGACACACTCGTGTGGGAAAGAGACCACTGGTAGCTGAGGCAAGAGATTTTACTGGGGGTGGGGGTGATAGGATGGCTGCTCCCAGACCCTGAGAGAACAGCAAATAGGTTGTCTGGAGTGGGGGAACATCAAATAGGTTGTCTGGAGTGGGGGAATTTTATCAGCTCTTGGCTCTCTCCTGAGAGCAGGGCTTGGGCAGTTGCCTGCAGGCTAGGTGTAGTGAGGTAAGGCTTACTGTGGCTGTGCCACACTTTGGCTAGGTGCTGGCCCAGGCCTGATGAGGTGGGGAGTGTCTCTAAAAGATTGTGCTTTGTGAAAGAGGAATTTATATCTAAATGTGGCCATCTTTATTGACAGTTATCTAACACCAATACCATTCCAGATGAAGTTTTTATAATTCTTCAGAAGAAAAAATATAATTATGCATTTACAAAGTCAAATGTGAATTTATAGGGAAAAGGAAAATGATAAAGTTGGCAATTGTATAAAAAAAACCCTAAGAAATCTCTGAAGTCTGGGAGCAATGAAAGCCACATGAAAAACTAAATAAAATTGATTCTCTCTTTCTTTTTCTCTCTCAATGTTCCTTTCTCTTTAAAAAGAAAAAGAAGTACAAAGTATTTTTTAAAAAGTATTATAACATATCATGTATTTACTTTCAATGGAATTTCTTAATTTCAAATAATTTGAAATTAAGACTAGAAGACAAATTCTCAATTTTTACTTTTTAAGGAAACTATTGTCATCTTTTGCGGAAATTACCTTCTTCAGAGTCAATCAGCATATGAAATGGGAATGAAGGGCTCTGCTGCTATTTGCAGTAAGATTCACAATATTAGACATGTTTTTGGTCTTAAAATATATTTCAGTGTCTGTTTTGTTTGAAAAAATAACTCTAATTTGAAAAAGATATTAAAGTGATTTTGCAATGGCAGAGTGGCTTTACTGTAGTAGACAATTTCTGTAGGGAGACAATAGGAAATAATATATCATTCTAATCTCTAATCCCAAGAAATATCCATTTGAACTCAGTGGAAATATGACATTCCTAATAATGCCATTTTTTAAAAGAGAGGGACAGTGAGAGAGAAAGAGAGAGAGAGAGAGAATCAATTTTATTTAGTTTTTTCATGTGGCTTTTGTTGCTCTAATACTTTGTTGCATACATGGTGCTGGGGTTTGAATCTGTGTCCTTGCTCATGCCAGGCTAGCTTTGCAACTGCTGAGCCACTACTCCAGCCCCAATATTCCTAATAACTCTTGATTGATGTTGTATTAGTTTGTGTTCTAAACTTTGCAATAAAGAAATTCTTACTTATAATAGAACTTCAGTATAAGATAATTGTCCTTCTTAGTAAAAGTAGAAAATGGCCAAACATTATTCAACCTGTTGAGTGATGGTATGTAAGATATTTATTTTTTAAATATTTATAGATCCAGCTTTCATTCTGCTACTGTTATACAGTTTAATTGCATTGTAATTTGAGAATACATGTTATAAGATTTTAAGTTTGTTAAGATGTATGTTAGTGTACATGATGTGGTCTATTTGATTGACAGTCCTGAGCTAGAAAAGAATGTTTTGAGATTGGACTGACTTCAATAAATATCAATTAGATCAAATCACTGAGCATTTCTATAATGGTTAACTATAGCCTTACCAATGATCTGTCTATTAATTACAAATATGAGAGATTTGAAAGTGTCAAACAGTAACTGAATTTTTCTATATTTCCATTGTTTTTGTCTTATATACTTTGATGTTCTGTTGTCAGGTACGTAACATTTAGGTATTTGTTATTTTCTTGTAGATTGACCAATTTAATATTATTTATATTTTCTGCATTCTCTGATTTTAATCATTTTACATAATTTATAAAGCTATTCTCTTAATATGTCAATGTGCTTCTTTTTAAAAATCTCTAGTGGTTGATCTAAACTCATGATGACCCCCATATTCAAATGATACTATACCAGATCAAGAGAATTACTGATGTCCAAAAGCAAAATATTCTAAATTCCTCCTTACCATTCTTTGTAGTGTTGCTATCAGTAATTTAGCTTAACCACAAAGTATCATTACCCAAAGCATTGTCATGGTTGTTACTTTTCAAATAGTTCTTTTTAAATCAATTAAAAAAATAAGAACTATGAAGGATTTCATTTGGCCTTTATTTAATCCTCTTCTGGTGGTCTTTTTAAAAGATTTAGACCAAAATTTCTTAACTATATTGTTTTCTTCTCTCAATTCTTTATTTTAACATTTCTTCTAATACAAATTCCTGGTGATAAATTCCAACAGTTTTGTTTGTCTAAGGAATTATTATTTTTTCTTTATTTTTGAAAGATAATTTTCCTGGATGAATAATTTTGCAACAGGTCTAGATTATTGGTTTACTTTTTTTCTTTCAACATTTTAAGTATTTCACTGTATTGCTTGAATGGTTCCAATGATATTCTACTATAATTCTTATTCTTAGTTATTCATAAGTAAAATATTTTTAGTTATTTAAAAGATTTTATTTTTTCTTGGCTTTAATGTATTTTGATTATGATATGACTATAGAACCTTTTCTGTATTATCATTTTTCTTTTTTGGTAGTTATTAAATTTTTGTTTTATTGTATTTTGTTCATTTTTTTTTTTAATTTCTAGCCTTTATAAAATCAACTATTTCTGCTCTGTTCTCTTTTTTCTTCCTCAGTCCAATTTTTGTCTGGTGCAATTTTCAGAGGTTCTCTCTCTCTCTCTGCTTTCTACTTTGCATTTCAATTTGAAATTTTTTATTCTCTTTTGCCTTTTGTCTTTGGTCTCATTGATTCTCTCCTTGGCCTTCTCCAGTCTACCTACTGATGAGTCTCTCATTCTTCATTGCTGTTACGGTGTTTTTGATTTCTAGCATTTTTCTCTAGATTCTTTCTTAGAGTTTTCTTCTCTGCTAATTTCACCCATAAATTCTTGCATGTTGCTTACTTTCTCATTATAGTCATTAAGAAATTAATTCACTTAAATTACTGCCTGAAAATTCCATTTGTCTCATATCTGAGTATGGTTCTAATGGTTACTTTTTTTCAGACTATTTTTTCTTGTGTTTTAACTTGCTTTGTAATTTTTACTTAATGGGAACTATGATAAATAGGCCTTTTGTGTAAGCTTTTATTTAACTTTGTACAAAGGTTTGGATATGGTTTTAGTGTCTCTCTCAAATGTTCGTATGCTGGAAGCTTGGTTCCCAGTACGGCCATGTTGAAGTAGTGAAACCTTTAGGAGGTGGGGATCATGGAAGGTGACTGGGTCATTGGGGGTACTTCCCTAACAAGGAATTAACGTGCATATCTCTTAGTTGTCATGAGAGTGAGTTTTTATAAAAAGAGCCTGGTCCTTGAATCATTTGCTTTCTATCCTGTCAAGGGCTACTCTTTTCCTCTTGCATGCGCTCCCATTATGATGCCATCTGCCATGTTGTGAGGTAGCCAGAAGACATTCACCAGAGTCAAAAGTATGAGGCCCAGCTGGAATGGTGGCTGAGCTATTATGGTGCTTGCCTGGCATGTGCGAGGATGTGGGTTTGAACCCCACCACCACATATACAACGGAGGGGTGGAGCACAAAAGCCACATGAGAAACTAAATAAAATTAATTCTCTCTCTCTCTCTTTCTCTCTCCACCCCCTCCTCTCTTTAGAAAGAAAGAATAATAAAAAAAAGAGGATGAGGCCATCCAGTTTTGAACTCCCAGCCTCCAAAACTGTGAGGTAACTAAAACTCTTTTCTTATACATTACCCAGACTTGGGTGTTGTTATGGCAATAGAAAATATAGACACCTTATAGGGCTCCATTTATTGTTTTCCAGAAACCATAAGTGAGAGGAGCTTGACGTTCATACCCCCCTTTTGACTTTGTGGTATTCTAAATAATCACTATGAGATTATCTGAGTTTTGCAACTATTTTCATCTGTAATCCAGTGTTATTATAATGGAACCCTGTTGACTGGGACCCTGATATGGGAGTAGGGCATGGAAGATGAATAATGTTCCATAATCTTTCAGGTAATTTAATTGTTATACTGGAGCTGATTGTAACCATCCTATGTATTTCTCCAGAGTAGATATTTTTTCCTGCCATTCCCCATTCCTCTTTGCTGTCTGGAATGTAATTTTTAAAAGAGAGAGTGGGACAGTAAGAGAGAGATAGAGAATCAGTTTTATTTAGTTTTTCATGTAGCTTTCATTGATCTGAGACTTCATTGTGTATGGGGTGGTGGGGTTTGAACTCATGTCCTTGTGCAAACCAAACTATGTGGGGAGCCAAAAGTAAGCACACCTGTCAGTATTCCACTTAGCCCTTGGCAGATAACTAATGATTACTGTAGCCAGGTGAGGATATCATCTTAGATTTCTAAACTATTTGAGAATTCAGGCTACTGAAAACACATTGACCAGATGTAGCTGCCTCAAAGAACTGCTCCCATAAAATTATGTTACTCGTTTTAGAGCTACTAAGTTTTGGAGTAAATATTTCATGACTTACATGTTTCCATCCCATATGTTGCAATTTGACTCCCCCGAAAGGGAAAACATTGATTTTTATGCTTTTATTTCTTAAATACAGATAGGTCCAGTGGTTGTCCTGAGTGATAGTATAGTAGAAGGTATGTTATGTTGAGCTCTTTCTTGGCACAGTTCTAAAATGACCCGGAAGCTTCTACGTCTTGTCTCATTAGAGCACTTACTCTTGGAGAGCTCCTTCTCAGAAGTATAAAATATAATATATAAAGTATAGTACCCTTTAATCAACCATGCTCAAAAGTAATACAAATGGCATAGCTCTGGAAAGTGAGATCTCATATGGAGAAAGGACAGGAAACACAAAGCCCGTCAAACATCCATGCTGTAATGTAATTCACAAAACTTGTAATTATGCTACCTTATGTGGAAAATGGCATTTTTCATATTCTTTCCTTCTATGAATGAAGTTGACTACCTTTTCCTAAATTTAAGAGCATTATTATGGTTTAG
>PVKS010047959.1:0-12617 GCA_004027875.1 Aplodontia rufa | reverse complement strand
GGTCTTTGATCCATTTTGATTTAATTTTTGTGCAGGGTGAAAGATAAGGATCTAGCTTCAGTTGTCTACAAATGGCAGTCCAGTTTGTCCAACACCATTTGTTGAACAGGCTATCTTTCTTCCACACTATACTTTTGCCCCCTTTATCAAAGATCAAATAGTTAAAGATATGGGGGTTTGTCTCAGGATCTTCTATTCGACCAGTGGAACCGAATAGAAGATCCTGAGACAAACCATCCCTAGTTTTTTGAGGATTCTCCACACTGCTTTCCAGAAAGGCTCCACCAGTCTGCAGTTCCACCAACAGCGTGCTAGTGTGCCTCTCTCTCCGCACCCCTCCAGCATCTATTATTGTTTATTTTCTTCATTTTTGCCAATCTGACTGGAGTAAGGTGATATCTTAATGTAGTTTTCATTTGCATTTCTCTGATTACTAGTGATTTAGAGCACTTTTTCATGTATTCATTGGCTCAATCAATGTCTTCTGTTGAGAAGTTTCTATTTAGCTCTTTGGCCCATTTATTGATTGGGTTGCTTGTGTTTTTGTAATAAATCTTCTTAACACACATTTCAAATTAAGAACTTGGATGATATGATAAGATTCAAATACAAATATTTACAAAATAAAGATAATTAAAAATGGAGACTAATATGATTGATGATAAATGTATAAATTGTATTTTAAGATGTTAATAACTGAATCTATGAATCTGCCTATATATATATATATATATATATATATATATATATATATATATAAAACTGAAAAATTATAAAGTGTCTGTTTACTGATAGAAGTATACAAACAAAACTTCCAAGACTTTGCAAATTAGAGAAGTTAATAGGTTCTATTCATTTCAAAACTTTGGTTGAACTGAGCCCAGTGTGGTGGGACAGACCCACAATCCCTGTGACTTAGGAGGGTGAGGCAGGAGGATTGCAAGTTCAAGGCCAGCTTCAGCAGTTTAGTGAGACCATAAGCAATTTAGCAAGACCCTGTCTCAAAATAAAAAATAAAAAGATGTTGAGGATGTGGTTTAGTGCTTCAAACCCAAGTTCCAAAAGAAAAAGAAAAGTCTGGTTGTCCAAAGGAACATTTTCTAATTTGAAGGATACAGGAAAAATAAATCAGCCAGGAATAGTTGGTTAAAAAAATTAACTGTCTTGATCTTGGTAATGGGAGTGGTGATAAAGAGGAGACACAAAACTACTTAAGAAGAGGGAACACTAAGGCAGTCTTCAGATAGCTTTGCCTTTCTGAAACCACATTACATAGTCCCAAAACATCCAAACATGTAGTTTAAATGGGTAGCCAGGAAGTAGTTCCACCAAAAATTTGATAACAAAAACTTAAAATCAGAGGTGAAAAATTCAATTTCCGTGTGAGCATCAATGAATTTTGCCTAAACAAGTTCTACATAAAACACAAAAGAAAACTACATGTGAGAATCAGCAACAATATCAAAGAGAAAACAGATGCAAAAACGTATAGATAATGGAATAATCTTATTTAGAACACTAAAAAAATTATTTGGAGAAGAAGTGCAAAAGCCAGAAATATTTGAAAGTGCAAATGACATAATATATAGAGCTATAAAGTCATAGTAATTCATGATTAAAATTAATTTAATGTCTTAGTAAATAGAACTGAATAAATATTTGGAGAATTGAAATATAAACACATCAATTTCCTAAAATTCAAAGAAAGAACTAATAGGTATGGAGATTATAGTAGAAACATGCCAGAAATTGGTTGTTTAATATGAAGTATAAAGCAGATTTTGACAAAAAGTCTGTGAACACTGATAAATTTAAGAAAAGAAGTCTAAAATGGCAATACCTCTCCTTATATTTTAATAACTTTGCTATAAGTTAATGAAATGCTATTTAAAAAAAAAGCCCAGAAAGTTTTTGTGCTGACATAGACAAGTTTATTCTAAAATATATATGGAAAGTCAAAAGCTTAGCATCTAAAGAAATCTTGGAAAAGCCTGAAGTAGAAGGAATAACTATAATTATTATTCTGATCAAAATGGTACGGCATTGGTAGAGGGAAAAGCACATAGGTCAACAGAGTAGATCATATAACCTAGATGTGGACCCATATAAATATGTTCAACTTATTTTTTAATTAAAGACAAAAGCAATCCAATGGAGGAAGGACAGTCCTTTCAAAGTAATCCACGTGTTTTATGCTAAACATTAACTCAAAATAGGTTATAGACCTAAATATAAAATACTAAACTGTGAAACATTTTAGAAAATATAGATAATCTTAAAAATATAGGAGCTGATACTGAAAGCAATGATACATAAGAAGAAAAATTACTGAATTAAACTTCAAAATTTAAAATTTTGCTTTGCAAATGATTATTTTAAAGAGAGTGTAATGAGAAACTATAGACTAGAGGATGATATTTATAAACTATATATCTACAGAGAAGTTATATTTGTTATATTTTTATTAGCACTTTTTCTAAGGTATTTTTTTAAATTGTCAGAACTTAACAGTCATAAATCAAAACAAATGATATAATTAGAAAATCAGCAAAAAGCATAGAATATGAAAGATGTTCATATTTACTAGTAAAAGGCAAATGAAAAAATGATGATAATAACTGCTTGTTCACCGTATAAAGAAACAGGATTATCCATACACTGCTGGTAGAAATATGAAGTATTGTACTTATTTTCAAAAGTAATTTTAAAGTTTTTCTTAACTAACCATGAAATTATTGTATTACTCAGCAATAGCATTCTTGAATATTTATCCCGGAAAAGTGAAAACTTGAGTACACTCAAAATCATGTATTCCGAAGTTTGTAACTCTTTTGTTTATAATAACCAAAATTCAAAAATAAGTCAGATACCCTGTCATGGATGAACAGTTTGACAAACTATAGTGCATCCATACCATAGAACACTAACAGCAACGAAAAGGAGTAAAATAGCCATGCATACAAAAAACTGAAGTCTCTAGATAATTGTTCTGAAAGAAAATAAAACTCCCAAAAGCTTGTTTAATGTATGATTTCATTTATACAGCATGAGTACTTGCCTAGCATGCATAAGGCCCTGTGTTTAATTTCCAAAACCGACAAAAAGAAAAGTACAATTTGATATTTAATGTAGATCAACAAAGCCACCCATTAGAGAAATATTGATTGAACACTAACAGTAATGAAAGTGTTCTAAAACTGTGGTGATAGTTTCAAATTTTTCTAAGCATACTATGCACCGTAGAATTTTGTGTAAATTCAATGTTCTGTGATTTATATCTCAGTAAAGTTGTTCTGCATAAAATCATGTAAAAACATACTATAATAATTTTTGAGATTGGAATTAGAAAACTATTGTCAAATCAAAAGAGGGGATTGACTGGAAAGGGGCCCAGGTAGCTTCCTGGACTGAGGTATTGCTTTCTAGTTTAGGAGATGGTTACATGGGCATATAAAATCATCCAAACTTGAGCAAAGAGATGTACGTTATATTGAGAGCTGACCTTCCCTTCAGTAAAAATATACCAGGATTCCTTATTAAGGGAAACTAAAAATATATGCCAAATATTATGCTAATCGCTTTTCAAGTAGGAACTTGTGCCAAAACAGTCCTATAAAATAAGTATTGGGGTTGTTTGTTTGTTTGTCTTCGTTTTTTTTTTAAATAAATAAACAGGTGAGCCTAGCGTGGTAACACACACCTGTAATCAATGGCTCAGGAATCTGGGGCAGGAGAGTCACAAGTTCAAGACCAACTTCAGCAATTTAGCAAGGTCCTAATACAACTTGGTGAGACCTTGTCTCAAAATAAAAATAGGGTAAAACTATAATGCACTAATAAAAAATAAATTAAAAAGAATAAAAATAAAATAGGGTTCAATCCCTGGTTTTAAGAAAAAGAAAATGGATAAAGAGAAGCTACGTAAACATTTTCAAGGTCTCACAGCTTCACAGCTATTAAGGGAAAGAGAATTCAAAGAAAAGCAATTTAGCTCCAGAGCCCACCCACACTTTTTTGAACAGTTACCCTGTGCAGCTACCTGCATGCTACAAAAGTTGATAAATTTGTGGCGGAACATGACTCTGATGGGTCCTTGATTTTGTTCATCACAATTTGGATATTTATTTCAAATCCTCCCACTCCAAGAAAGCCCTGCCAAACCTTGCTCTCCCTTCTGCCTTTAAACATTCTAGCACCAAAACAACAACAAAACCCCAAAAACATTCTCACACACATTCAGTCATGATGCACGTGCTTCACCGGGTTGATGCAGGGCCACTTTAGAAGGAAGTGGAGTACAGACCATGCAAGCATCAGAAAGGACCAGACAGGGAGATGTAAATTCTAGGCCTACTTTACGATCACCTGAAAGCATGATCTTAAGAAATTCAGTCAATCTCTGATTCCATCTTTCTTTAGCTTTAAAATTCTGATTTAAGAGTATACAAAAAGCCCACACTATCTTCTAAGCTAAAAATTATAATAAAATTAAATTTATATTTTCTCAAATATATCTCTCCATCGTAATAAATATCATCATCACTTTATTTTTTTTTAAAGAATTCTTGTAAAGAGAGAGAGAGAAAGAGAATCAATTTTATTTATTTTTCATGTGGCTTCTGTTGCTCCAGCACTTTGTTGTGTACATGGTGCTGGGGTTCGAACCCATGTCCCTTGCTCAGCCACTGCTCCAGCCCCTCATCCTTTTATTCTATCATGCTTTTCCATGTTGGATTCACCTAAACAAACACTCAGACATTTTGACCCTTTTAAAAAGTTTTTCTATACTACTTTATATATTTATGGTATTTTATTGGTTCTTTCTACTTATACATGGCAATAGTATTCATTTTGACATAATTAAAAAATCATTGAATATACTTTGTTCTAATTCAGGTCCCATACTCCCCCTTTCCCTCCCTTCTACCATCCCTATTCTCTTCCTTCTACTCTACTGATCTTTCTGATACTTATAGGTTTTGTTTTTAATTAGTATCTTGCTGATGTACATGATGATGTGATTCAATATGGTATGTTTATATACATACATAGAGAGGTTTCAATTGCAAAGCAGTTTCACTGTGTACTGGTCACCAATTTGTGTGAGACTGGTGACACAGCACACCTACATACTCAAGCTGTATGAAGCAGATTCTTCACTCAAAGATAGGCGGCCAGAGACAACAGCAGCCTAACATGCTTGGTGAGCTGATCCCTCAAAGCTCAGGAAAGCTGCCCAGGTCGATCGAATCTCAGTTCATACCCTACTAGCACTGCAGCAGAGCGACCCTGAAAGACTGCCCATTCTGGGTTTTATACACTAGGGACAGTGTGACAACATGGACTAAGGTGTCAAAGGACATTGTTTTTGTAGGGAGGGATGGAAACAGAACCTGGGCTGCCCTAGCCAGCTCCCTCCTATCTCAAGATGTTTTAATCCGAGCACACTCTATAGTTGTTCTTGAGAATTTCAGATGAGAAGAAATAGAGAACTGGGTTAATCCAAGGCCATCCATAAAGCTGTCTTATGTAAATCACTAATATGGACATCATCAAATTTGTCATTTCCACAAGGATTTTCTGTAAACCAAATTTCTTAAAGTGTGCAATAAAAGCACTATCACATTCTGTTCTTAGGAAATATTTTATCTAAGCTTTTATGTGGCACTAAAAGAGAACATGAAATATTGTATTTTACATTTTGAAACTCATCATTCATTTAAAGAAAAGTCTTTATACCATGCTCCTTAATCTTTGTTACATACTAAAATTGAACATAAATAGAACAGGGAAGATAATATTAAATGTATTAAAATCTGTTTTATCATTTTATTTTATTGCTACTGAATAAATTAACGAGTGGTTGCACAGACATTTGCAAGAGTACATTATTGGATTTTTATTACCTCTTATGAGGTCACTAGTGAAGTGTTTTAGAGTTCCTTCTTTGACACTTACCTACTTACATTTTAATATTTGCCTGAGAAAGGAGCACAAACCGAATGCTCATTACATTCTCAGGGACACAAACTTGAGCTTGTTAATGCATGTGATTATAGTCTGGTTCTGAGCAGTTACTGCAACATCTGAAATGTTGCCAAGAATTGGCAGAAGACATCTTTCACAAACACACACATTACAAGTTAGATAGAGATGAGTTTATTTAAAAATGGATACAGAATCATAAAAGAATGGCAATGGTCTTGAATTATAGCACAAGGGTAGTTACGCCATAATTTACCTATCCAAGTTTCAGAATATGGTGAATAGTACTGAGTCACAATAGATGATGGTGTTCACCTTAAGTAGTTATTCAAAGTGGCTGAGACAGGAACAGTTCTAAAAGCAATGTCCAAGTGTTCTAGTTGCATCATATAGTCTTCAATCCTGATATTTCATGCCTTCAAAAGTTTTAACCTTCTGGAGAATATGTAATAGTAGTACCACATGTACTTCTTGTTTTTACATTTTTTATTAAGGAGTTGACTTGTACAATCATAAAGTAAAAATATGATGTGCATTCAATCCAAATCCAGAGTCACCCCCATATCACACATAGCCCAGTCTCTTGATTCTTCTACATCCCCCCTATAAATGTGTATATATGTGTATGTATGTATGATTGTGAATTTTCCAAAATCAAATGATTGCCTATGTATTATTTTATTATTTGGCTTTGACTTCTCCAGGGGAGGGGGAGGGTCACAATGTGTTTCAATTTGAAAAGTTTTCAGACTAATGAAGTTTAATTCCTTTTTAAATTATGTATAGTCTACTATTGAGATATAATGTGCAGTGAAATGGCTCCTCCTGGTTTCCTACATTGTTTTGTCATTTTGTTTGTAAGGTCACTTTATATAGTGTGGATGTATGTTAGTCCATGGTCTGAAATATCTCACATGTAGGTTTTACTATCTTCTTCCAATTTTATTTTTTTTGGTTTGTCATCTGTATTAGTTAGGATTTTCCAGAGAAACAGAACAATATTATACATTATAACTATATGCAAAAGATTTATTATGGGAATTGGCTCTCATGATTATGATACTGAGATGTCCGTACCTGCTGTCTGTAGACTGGAGGCCCAGGAAAGCAAAGATGAAACTGCTGCTCTGAATGCAAAGGCCCAAGAAGGAGGAACACCGATGTCCCAAGGCAGAGGAATATGGAGCTTCACTTCATGCAGAGAGCAAATTCACCCTTCCTCCTCTTTTCGTTCTATTCAGACCTTTGAAGAATTAGCTGAGGCTGCTCTCCACTATTTTTTTTTTTTAAAGAGAGAGATAGGGACAGTGAGACATAGAAAGGAATCAATTTTATTCAGGTTTTCACGTGGCTTTCGTTGTTCTGACACTTCATCGTGTATGTGGTGCTGGGGTTGAAACCATGCCAGGACGGTGCTGTAACTGCTGAGCCACTGCTCCAGCCCCTGAGACCCTCCCCTTTATAAGAATGGATCTACTCACTCAGCCCCCAGAGTCAAAAGCTAAAGTCTTCCAGAGAAGGCATTATTCACAGATGCACCCAGAAATGGTTTAGTAGCTTAGTCGATTTGAGCAGATGCATAAAATTAACCATCACACCGTATTTCTATTTTTTTAAATTCTTCATCTCAACAATTTCAGTATAATATTATTTTCTAACAACCCTTTTTTACCTTAAAGTCTACTTTGTTTAATATTAGCAGAGTTACAGTTTTCTTTTGGCTATCTGCAGATAGCATCTCATTGATTATTTTTATTTTCAACATTTGTCTTTATATTTACTGTTCCTCACTTATAAGCCACATATTTTGAATTGTGCATGCTTTCTTGTTTGTTCTGCTTCATTTCCAACCTTAGTACTTAGAGTACAAGCACCAATCCATTCACATATAATGGAATTACCAATATAGATTACTATTTGTTTTAGAAAATTCTTTTAAACTATATTCTTTTATAGAGGTGACAGCTGTTTATATAAAAATAGCATCATTTTAACTTTACTTTTGGAGAGTATTTTCAGTGGTACAGTGCACTAGGAGGAATCTTTAAAAGTTTTATGTTCCAAGTTCAAAGCTAGCCTCAGCCACTGTACGAGGCCCTAAGCAACTTAGCAAGACCCTGTATCAAAATAAAATGTAAAAAGATAAAAAGGGCTGGAGATGAGGTTCAGTGATTTAACGCCCCTGTGTTCAATCTATGAGGAAAAAAAAAAGCCTCATGTTCTCAGAACCATCCCACTGGAAGATCTCTGTGTCCAAAACTGAAGAGACTACACCTGTTCTGCCTAAAATTTGGACTCAACTTTTTAACATGCCCAGCTTCTAGGTTCAGCAAATATCTTAGTTGGCTTCAAACTTTTGTGTGTGAGGCCTCTTAAACTTTCACTTTAGCTATACTAGCACCACAGGGCTTCCATAGCTGTGGGGATAGATCTTTCTACCTCTTGCCAGGGACGAGCCCAAATGCCCACCTCTCACTGGTTCAGTCTCTGCAGCTACACCAAGAAGGAAAGGAGCTGTTGATCCTCACCTCACTCCTGAAAGTTTCTTCCTCTCTGGAATTTTATTCCCTCCAGTCATATTGTATCTGTAGCTTTCTGATAACTTTACTGTGTGATTTGAAATTAATCCAGCTTTTCTCTTTTGAATGAAGGAAATGTTGGCTTACTAACAACCATTCACCTCTTTAGAAATACCCATGTCTCACTAATTCATTCTTTGCCTAAAGCTCACATTGCTATTAAGGAAGGGTCCATGCAAATGTCTATGTTTAAAAGAGGGAATATTTCCAGCCAACTCAGTCTCACATGGGGGAAAAGAAAGTAAATTCAGTTCTCTTAGCATTGTCTTTGCCACTTGGGGTCTCTGAGATATATCTCCCTACCAAAGTCAGTGACTGTACAAATGAAACCAAGTCACATATTAATCCTAATATCTAAACTCTTAAATTTGGTCAAAGAACAAGATCCAGAGAGTTGAGGTAGCACAAGTTACTTTACTCAAAAATGTGGAAAGAGGAAAATTTTATGTGATTGTACATCCCATAGTATTCAACTCTTATATGTTAATATTTACCAAATTTATTAATTTTAAATGAATGGTATGCATGACACTTAGCTATTGAGAAGAGCAAAAGAGGAAAATGATTGTCCACTACTCACTCTCCTAATTAAATTAGAGAGAAAATGTGCTTAATTCCAATGGTACTTGTAAAGGCAATTGCCGTGGAGATGATCAGCTACATAAAGGGATTAGAAATCTTCATGTGAAAAATGACATAAGAAGTTGGAGGTGACATGGGCATACTATGTAAGTGAAATTAAAACTTCAAATAGCATAAGAGTTGTACCCAAAATAGGATTAGACATGCATTAGATTTCTCAAGAGGATAAAACTGGAATATGAGTTAAAAAGGCACAGGGAACTTTCATATTACCATGGATTTGGTTATATAATCAGAGCTATCTGATCAAGAAAACAAGTACAATCAGAGAATACATCAATAATAGTCAAGAGAGAATGCACACGTTTCATAAAAATAGATGTCCAAAAACACAATCTGATTATAATTATCCTTGGGAAATAATGGATAAAAGTATCCCTGTGGGAGGGAAAAATGAAGTTATTCTTAAATTGATGAAAGAAAACAGAAAACACATCAATTACTAAATCTTAAAAATTCAGCAAATTTATTAAAGAAGTTTTAAAATCCTACCCAATGAGTATGATAGGGAACAGGCATCAATAACAGGTTTGTGGTCACTAAAACTACAAGAAAGCAAATTATAATTCAAAAAATTTAATAAGACATTTAGGTAAAATAAACTGTCTTCCAGACTTAAAAGATTTGGTCCTGGATAACAGAAATTTCATTCACTACAGTGCTATAGGTAATGTATATGCTTTACTATATTTCAATGACTTTTTTTTTTTTTTCGGTAATCACCATTACTGATAAAGGTACAAGTGAGTGCATATTTTCTGAAAGGCATTGTGATAGTAGACATCAAAAGACTTTAAAATATTCATAACTTTTGCCTCAATACTTTCACTCCTAGAAATTTATTCATTGTTCAAAAAGTATGCCAAATGTATGCAAAATTATGTTTGTTATAGCTTTGCTTACAGAGTGAGATGTTGAATAAATAAGTCCTAGTTTCCAAGCGCAAGAAATGGATTAAGAAATTATGCTATTCAAGCTGGGTGTGGTAGCATACAACTATAATTCCAGCTACTTGGGAGTCTAAGGCAGAAGGTTTGCAAGTTCAAGGCCAGCCTGGGCAACTTAGTAAGACCTTATCTCAAAATAAAATAAAAAGTACTGGGGATTTAGCTCAGTGGTGGAATGTTTGTCTTGCATATACAAGGCTCCGGGTTCCATACCTAGTACCAAAAATACATAAATGAAATTACAGTATTCAATAACATATACTGAAATGAAACAGAATATAAATATTTGTTATTACATATATATGTGTATATATATATATGCTATGAGTATCAGAGATGTAGCATAAAATTGTAACAATATAGTAAAGATATTTCATTTATATAAAAGTAATGCTCTCAAATATGTGTACATATATGTACACATATTTTTATGAATAGTTAGATATATAAATATCAGAATGGTTATAATCTGGAAGGATTTATACTAAAATGTTACCAATAATTAAGTGTGAATGCTCCGTTATCCTTTATTTACATTTTCTAAAATATTTGAAACTGGATTTATGACAAGAAAAAGCAAACTATTAAAACATTAAAATTATTGGTTTATTATGAGTTTTCTAGGATGCCATAAGAAAATACCACTGACTGTGTTTGACCAACAGAAATGCCTTGTTTCAAACAGGGTGGTCTAAAGAAGTGCCAATAAAAGGAACTTCCAGGCTAACCTACAATCTCTTTGATGTCTGCAGTGTATCAAACCCAAGGCTGCTCAAGGTACTCTTGAGGAAAATGATATAAACCCATCAAAGATATGCAAAGCAGAGCTACACTCGTACTTGAGTCTGCCCACCTGATCTAGATACAGGTGAGTAACGGAGAGGAGCTATTGGTAGGGAAACCTTGCTAGAACAAGAATCCCAGCTGCTGAATGTTTAACAACTGGGTGGTTCAAAATACCAAAGTAAACATTCCTGCTCTCCAAATCTCCCATTTTAAACTTTTGTTTTGAACAAATGGTAACTAGGAATAAGATTATAAAGCAAACAGGAGTCTTGTCATCTTGTTGTATGCTTGGACTCAACACTGACAGAGAAAATGGCTGATTTATCTAAAAGCAAAGGTGAACACCAAGACCTCCTTTAATTTAACCCCTGACAAATGTTTCTTTAAAAACTACCCTTAGCATCAACAGTGCTAGGGCAGAAGTGTGGACTGCAAATGTGGGAGACTCAAAGGATTTCCAGAAACTTGGACAAAGATGCTTTATGGAGGGAGGAATTCTATTCATCCCCTCAGAACATTTTAAACCAAAGGTATAAGGGGCTGGCTGTCTATGACTGTAAAGTGGATGTCACCCAGTTCAACTTCTGATGGTCTAAGAGACCAGCCCGTCACTCTGGGTGCATGACAGGTTGCAGGATATCTTCTCAAATATCTACTATCCTTCTCTATCAGATCATACGATAGCAAAATAATGTCTGCATTATTTTATATACAAGGCAAGAAAATACTTGTGAAGCAAAAACATAATATTCATGATCAACAAAACTAATTTTCAATTGTTATGAAATATCTTAATGAATTATGAGGAAAAGAAAACAAATTAATAAATAAATGAGGATTTTAATAGAGAAATTCTTCAGAGAACTGGAAAAATTTAAATATGAAATTAGAAATAGAGTAAGGCTTCTACTTTGGGAAGATGGAGTAGACATACAGACATATACCTCTAAAGTAACTTCTCATATAAATTCTCAGAGGTAAAGCAAACAGACTCAATATAGACATCAGGAACTGAAACAGGACACAGTGTTGAGTTCTCTGGATTCTCTGGATTGTCTTTATTCTCTGTATTTCTATACTAAGAGCTAAGTTGACCAATTACAGAAAGGCTATTTACACCAATCGAGGCCTCCAAAACCCTGCTCACTTTAGCCAAAGGATAAGGAATTAGGTAGCTTGTATCTTTATTTTCTCCTGTATTCCAATGACTGTCAGACTTGGTATCTGGATTTTGTCCCAGAATGCCTTATGCATTATGACTATGTTTTATTATATACTCCCTTTACTGTGTAGTAAAATTCAACTTTAAGGCCTGAAGGATTTATTTTTTTTTTAAGAGAGAAGGACAGTATGAGAGAGAGAGAGAGAGAGAGAATCAATTTTTATTGAGTTTTTCACATGACTTTCGTTGCTCTGACACTTAGTTGTGTACATGAGTGCTGGGGTTTGAACCCCTGTACTCATACTCAGGCAAGCGCTGTAACCACGGAGCCACTACTCCAGCCCCTCAAGGCCCAAAGTGTTGTCTTCAAGGAAAAACATTCTATTTTCCTCTTTCTTTTTTCTTTTTTTCTTTTCTTTTTTTTTTTTTTTACATAATCTAATCTGCTGCTGATATTTTCAAGTGAATATTTTTATTTGATTTTGTCTTTTCTTTCTAGGTGTTATGATTAGTTTC